>PVKZ01007310.1:0-24625 GCA_004027375.1 Macroglossus sobrinus | reverse complement strand
TCGGGGGGGAGGGGCGGGGCAGGGCGCATCTGTGCGGCACAGTTAACTTCATGTCAGCCGTGCCATGTAGCAGACGTGACCTGCCACCTTGGCCTCGCCCCCGCCCTGATGCCGAGGGACACTGTGGCAGGTCCCCCAGCCTCCCTACTGTTCTCAGCTCTGCAGAAGGAAGACTGGCGGTAAAGTGGGTTCCCAGACCCAAAAGTCCCCACGCCAGCAAACGGTCCTCAGACGCCAGTAGGGTGCCCTGGACTTCAGCTCAGCCCCGACAGCGTTTGCCCAGAGATAGCGTCCAGGTCCACGGGCTCAGGGTTCAGCCCTACGGGGCTGCAGGCTCTCCCCCCGCCAGGCTCACCCCCCTCCTGCCCCAACACTCACACACACAGTCGCCAGTTCCCAACCACCCCCTCCGACTCAGAATGCCAGCCGCCATCCAGGTTCTTGCCGTCCTTCTGACCGACTGGCTGCAAGTCAGCTGCCCACGGCCCCTCTCGGGTTGGGTTAATTTGCTGGGATTGCTCACAGAACTCAGAGAAACATGATAGTTACTAGGTTACTGGTTCATGGTACAAGGGTATAACTCAGGGCAGCCATGTGGAAGAGATGCCAAGGGCAAAGGTGTGTGGAAAGGGCAGGAGCGTCCATGCCCTCTCCAGGCGCCCCGAGCTCCCCAAACCTCCACGTGTTCACCCACCCGAAGCTCTGCGAACCCCACCCTCCTGGGGTTTATGGGGGCCCCATCACGCAGGCTCGCTCCCCTTCCCTGAAGTGGGGGGTGGGTAGCACTGAAAGTTCCAGGCCTCTGAATCGCAGGGTCGGTTCTCCCGGCAGCTGGCCCCCAATCTTTACGTGCTTCCAAAGTCACCTCGTTAACAGAAGGCTCTTTTTAAATCACGCTCCACGCTGGGGAAATTCCAAGGGGTTGGGAAGCTGGGAGCCAGGATGTTGTAGAAGAAGGCTGAATCTACACGAGAAATATGTGTTTGGGTCATCTGCAATGTATGTGTATTTCACGTTATAAATCACAGTATTGCAGTTTGGTTTACTGATGGCCGTGACTCAAGCAAGAGAATAGGACCAGGACCAAAGTTAGTACACCGGTAGGGGTTTCCCTTGGGAGGGGGCAGAGTATTTTACTACAGAGTATTTTACTTCTGCAATACTCAACTATTTTAAGTATATTACCATCGTAGTTTAATCGTCTGTCTTGAAAACATATTTGAATATCATCCAGAGTAAGAGTTTAGCATTTGCTGCTGTAAGTTTTTCACTTGTGACGGTACTCCGGCCGTGGCCAGCCGCCCGAGAGCACCGAGCACTGAGCTTTGCGTTAACCAGCACCGTGTGGCCGGTGACTTTAAACCAAAAGCCGTGGTCAGTGGCGTGCCACGGTGAGTGAGACGCGCCCCCGAAGCAAAGTCCCAGTGTTCACCGCTGCCGGGGCTTCTCAGCCGCCCCTTTCTCACATTCATGTTGTGTTAAGTCACCGGAGGAGTTTACAGAAAACTGGTTTTGCTGTAAACGCCCAGGTAAGAGCTCCTCGCTGCACGCATTGTGCCCCCTGCGCTGTTTAACAGCCGCTGTGGACAACTGGACTGCGAACTGGTCTTCGACCTTCCGGGCGCAGTTTACAAGCCGTTCATCTTCTCAGGCGTGTTTCCGTTGGAGCTTTGCCTGGCCCGCTGTCGGAACTTACCGGAGGCCTCTGTGTGTGTGCACGCACGTCTGAATGCACTTGAGGCCGTGTTTGCACACCAGCCCGTTGCGCCCAGAAACCAAGGTCTGCACGGCAGACCCAGGCCCCTGGACCTTCCCCCCCCCCAACATTTTCCCCAGGATTGATCAATTATATTCGACCTCAGATTTTATTCACATGTTTTTTTTTAAGGTGTCTTTAATGAGCTTGCCAGTGGACGTGTTAAACAAGGCACCTCCACAGCCCAGAGCTGCTCTCAGAGAAAGGGTTGGCTGAGCCCCGTGGAAGCGGGAGGTGGGGGCGAGGGCCTGGGGCGCGCAGGGTGGGCTCCTTGCCGCTCTCCACCTGGTGTGTGGGGGAGAAAGGTGTAGCTGTTCTGATGTTCTGAGAGAAGTTACACTGGCTGCGGATACGGGGGTGGAGAGAAGGGGCGAGGTGGGGGCAGTGCCAGGGCAGCTGCTCAGCCCCAGGAAGAGGGAAGAGTACTTCCTGCCCTGGGAGGCGCGGGCGGCGTCCTGTAGTTGACGCTGGTGGCCACTGAAGGCCACCCGGCATGCCAGCGTGCAGTCGGGAGCGGGGGCCGTCCTGTCGGCTGCCATCTCTCCCTGGCCGCTGCACTTTAGTTTAGAGCATCTCAGGGTTGTTCCCTCGTCAGACACATTTCTTCCAGAATGAAACCTTTGTGGGGCACCTTTTGTGTCCTAGGTCTTGGTTTCAGAGTTAGATGAAGGTGAGGTTAGGAGAAGCTGCTCCCCCAGGCCAGACGAGGCCTGAAGGCCCTCAGGGGAAGCTGACAGGCAGCTGATAAACAGTTTCTTGTGCTCCCATATCTGGTATTTGCATCCAAAAGGGAAGTTAACAGGGTTTAACTTGGGCGTGTTTTTTCCTTTAGGCAAGTAAGCAGTTTTATAGTTTCGTAGGCGACTGTCACTTTGCAGCTGGCCCGCTGCTTCCAGAGACTTCCTTCTGGGTTCCTGAGCGACCTTCAGCATCTTCTCCAGCGCTGTCCTCGTTTTCTGTCGTAGGTTGCTCCAGTACACCTTCGTGGGGGACATATTTATGGTCCCCGATGACCCCCTGGGGAGAAGTGGACCTCGATTAGAAGAGTTTCTCCGGAAGGAAGTCTTCCTTAGGTATTTCCTTTTCCCAAGATTGTCTTCATTACATGTTTGTTTCGGTTACTTTTTTTCTGCTTTAATGCAAGCGCTTTCTCTGAAGACTAAAAACAGCTTTTTATTTTAAAAAAACACACAAAAAAACTGAGATTTAGTGTTGGCGTCCTATATGTGGAAGCTAAGCAAGCAGGCAAGCACCCCCGAAGACCAAACCTTTATTTGCGTTTGTTTGGTTTTAATGCTAGGAGGGGTTGGGGAGCCAGACTGTTCTGTGGTTTTAAAAAGACAAAGCAGACTTTGCTGGCGGTCACTTATTAGCGAATGCCACTTAGGGCCATTGTGTGAGCATGAGTATTTTTTATATTCAGTCCCAAAGTCGTTTGCTCCGATTATGTTATACTCATCGTTAATGTAGTTACTATTCAGAAATCACTGCCCGGGGAGCTGGCGCTCTGTCCCTTTCTGCCCCACAGGATGGAGAGCCGGTGTTCCGTGTTTATCGGAGACAGACTTGCTACCTTAGGTTTCTCCGTGGTAGTCAGCGTTCGTTCTGTGTTGCTTGTTAAAGGCTCCAGATTGCTCAGGTGGTGGACTTTGGTCACTCGAGCGCTCTGTGTCCCCGCGTGCCTGACGGGGACATGGGCCCGTTCTCCTTTTTAAAACTGAAACGGGCTGCACTCCCGTGTCCCAGCGGACTTCAGCACGGGGCGCCATGGGGTCTGAAGCGAGGGGCAGAGGCGCAGCTCCCCAGCTCTTCAGGCAGGGAGACTGGCTGCTCTTTGCCGTCTCCGAGGAGACCCTTCGGGCTTCTAGGTTCGGGGGCTGGTTTGGGGGCTGGTTTCACGCAGAGGCGTCTTCCCCAGAGCAGACCAGCCATGTTCAGCCCCCTGGTCCTAGGACTCAGTCCCCTTTGGAGCCTTTGGGTTCAGTTACACAGAGGAGGACTCGGTTCCCGAAGGTCCTGCGTCTCCCTGAACCCCGGAGAACGGCAGCCACTTTAACCCCTGCTGGGTGCCAGCACCTCTCCTTTCTCTTCCAAACGTCTTCGCTGGCAGTCCGCTGCCAGGCTGGACGCCCGCAGCCATGTGCAGGCCCAGGTGGCGGGGGTGGGGGCTCACGGGGGAGGGGTCTCTGGCCCCTTCCGCAGCCGGGGCAGCCCAGCGGGGCCGGCCCTCTCTGCCCACCTGACGGCCCCTACGAAGCTGAGAGGGCGGCAATGACTCCTGACACAGGGGCCGCCTTCGGAGGCGGCTACGGTTTTGAAGCTGGGGGAGTGTCGGGCCAGCCCCCCAGCTCTGCTGCCCGCCAGGGTGGGCGGGGGGCGTTTGACCCGTGCGCGCTTGCCGGGGAGCAGCGTCCCGAGCCCCGCGGCCCGCAGCGGGCGCTCCCGGAGGGTTCTCGTTCTCGGCCCGGCTCACCAGACTCGCTTCCGCCCGCAGGGACATGCAGCCCCTGCTCAACGCCCTGCCCACCGTGGGCGTGTTCGACCCCGGCTTCAGGGGCCCCGGCCCCCAGGCCGCTGGCAGCAGCCACCAGCCGCCGGCCCGGGTGCAGGGCCCGCCGCCCAGCCACTGGCTCCCGCAGCAGCCCCGCTTCCCGCTGCTGCCCGGCCTGGCCGGCCTGGCGCAGGGGCTGCCCGCCCCGGCCCAGCGGTCCTGCGCCGAGACCAGCGAGCTGCGGGAGGCGCTGCTCAAGATCTTCCCCGACTCCGAGCAGCGGCTGAAGATCGACCAGATCCTGGTGGCGCACCCCTACATGAAGGACCTGAACGCGCTGTCCGCCATGGTGCTGGACTGAGGCCCGCGCCGGGCCACCAATGTGAAGGGACCGGCCTCCCAGCGCGGACGCCGCCGTCCCGCGTAGAGAAAACGAACAGATGTTTTGTGTACAAAGGTCTGGGTTTTCAAAGCCAGCTTTTTTCTATATAAATTATGCTGCTATTACAGATTTAACCTTTTCTGTAAAAGGAAAGTACATTTTCTGCCTGTTCAGAACTGTTTAATAGCAGTTACTCTTGAGTGTATTAACATTTTTATGTTTTTTAAACTATTTTCCTTAAAGCTGAAAATATTGAAAATGGATATGATTAGCCTTTCTAAATAAAAAAAAAAAGAGTTGCTTTCTGAGGGAAAGCAAGACCTCGTAAAGTATATTTTCTTGAGATGATGTGTCACGTCCACTCACGTGAAGTGTGCGCGTCCCCCTGGCCTCCGCTGCCCTCGCCCCTGGACGCGGCCGTGGCTTTGTCCCCAGGGGCCTTTGGGGAGCGCGGACAGGCGGTGCCACTAGGTGGCGCCTCATGCGCAGCCGCTTAAGACCAGGGCAGACTTGGGCTCTGGGAGGTCCGGTGAGAAGGGGCCTCCGGGCCCTGCAGCACAGCCCCCCTCTCCCCCCGAACGGGGCAGAGGCTCTGCTGGCCGCCCGGACACGCCCAGGTCCCGCGCCGCAGCGGCCGGCGGGGACGGGCTCCTTGTCCCGTGCTCCGACACCATCACCAGGCCAGGCCTCGAGCTCGCCGTCTCTGGCCTGACGACCGCCGTCTCGGCTTGGCCTCTGGAGACAGCGCGGGCCGAGGACGTTCCCGGCCAGCCCCGTGGTCACGGTGATTTCGTGTCCACAGCCGAGGGGGGCAGCCCCTGTGAACTCTGTGCAGCTTCGCCAAAAAATGGTTTTCTATTTTCAGAATGACCCAAGCCAGTAAATAGCAGTAGTAGCTTCTGCGGGGGCCCAGAGCCCCTGTGTTTCTCTCTCCTGCGTTTGTCTCCTCGGTGTCCCCCTAGGCTGCCCTCCTGCGAGCCTTCTCAGAAGCCGTATCTCGGTGTCGTGTTTCCAGTGTCGCCCGAATTCTGTGTCAGTGACCGTCCTTTCCCGGGCAGTTGGTTCTCAGCATCTTCACTGTTCTCCGGATCTTCAAAGGGCTCTGTATTTTATATCCCCCCCCCCCCAGGCTGCTCACGGTCCGTTTCCTGTCTGTCCCCTGGGTCACGTCTCTCCCGGGCCCCCGAAGCCACCGCTCTTCCTAGCGAGGGGACTTTGTTGGCCCCGAGCAGAGCCGGGCGGCTCCCAGGACGCTCCCTCCAGGCGGCTTAGGCCCCTGCACCCCTAGGGGTGAGCCCAGAGGTCCCCCCCGTGGCTAGCCTTCTCCTTTCATCTTGTTTTTTCTCGGAAGCCTTCCAGACGCGTCTTCTTCGTGCAGGTCCAGTGCTCAGCGGTCACTTTGGGGCACGTTGCCCAAGTCACCGACCTGTGGTCGTGGAGGTAGAGGGCCTGAGGCCGGCGGGGGGTGACGGCCCCAGAGCGGGTGGTGTCACGAGCACAGCAGACGTGTGCGGCTCTGGCTTCTGGTCCAGCAGCTGCGCCCACCAGCACGGCTCACAGCAGGCCCTGGGTGGCCTGCCTTGATCGCCCGCCCGGGTGTAGCCACAGGTCTTTCTGGAGGGGTCTGAGCACCCCCCTGGTGCTGAGTGGAGCCGCCAGGCGGAGGGAACCGGAGTTCTCTAGGCTCTGGAAGTGGCGTGACCTCTGACCTTCGGATTATGGAAGTCTCCCTGGTAGAGGTGTTGGTGTGGGCTCCGCCCGCCCCTCCCCGCCTGCTCAGGTTGGGGAGGAAGGATGCAGGGGGCGAGCGGGAGGAGCGTCGAAGAGCTTCGTCATCTTCATCTCCACAGATCATAACGTAAAACGCGATTCTTGGGTCTTTCCGAAATCCATCGCGTTTAGTTAAATTTAGTGTTTAAGACCTCTATTTTCGTACCATTGAATTCAGAGTCAGCCTCCAGTTGACCCTGGGCCCTGCCAACGCCACATCAGTATTTTGGGGGAGTCTTGAAGCACCCCAGCGTCCCATCCCGTGGCCCTGCGGCTTCCCACGTGGGGTCCAGCACCCCACGATTCGTGACCTCGTGCGAAGTCGGTGAGACCAGCCTCCTGCAGCAGGCGGGCCGCTCTCAGGCTGGCGGGGTTAAAGGGCGCGTTCCCAGCCTCTGATCCGCCCCCGGCTTTCGCCCCGCGAGAGGGCTCCTGTGGCCTTCGCGTCCAGTGGCCTGTGCTTGGCCCCTGGTAGGACATCCACGGGAAGGACAAGGGCCCTCGGCCATCCCGATGGCAGGTCTGCGCCTGGCAGGCCTGGCTGTGGCTTGGCCGCGTCCCCGGGGACTCGGGCCTGTGGCAGCCTTGGATTCCAGCGAGGGGAGGGGTGGAGTCCTGCTCGCTTAGATGGGACCCACGCGTGGAAGCCACCTCTCCCCGGTGCTCCGAGCGCCCCCCGAACCCCGCCAGGCCCTCGGCCCCTCGCCTCCCAGACGCGCCCGCCTGCGGGGGCCGCCTTCCCCCTCCCGCCCCCAGCACCTCGCGTCCTCGCCTGCCCGCTGCCCTTGTCCCTGGGCCCCTCTCCAGCGGGGCTGTTCGGCGGCTCACTCCGAGTCCGTTTCTTCGCCATCTACCTCCTCGTTCTCCGCGTGTTTCCGATCCTTTAGTTAAAATAGAATCACCCGCTTTTCTCTTTAAGTATCGCCCTGTCCGTCGCTGCTTTCCCTCACCTTCTCCGTCTTCATTTCCAAGTTTGCAGACTCGGCCTCCGCCCCTGGTGTGGAGACGGTCCAGCGACACCACCTCCGTGCCCGCACCCAGGGACCGTGGCGTCCCCCATCGCTGGCCTCCCTTTCCGTCTGGTCCGGGACTCTGCTCCCTCCTCAGTGGCCTTCATTCCTTTTTCTTCTTCACCTTAAACCCCTCCCTCCGTGTCACGCTGCGGGGACTCGGGGTGGGCAGGGGAGGGCGGAGCCTGGAAGCCGCAGCTTCCGGAAGCTCCCCGGAGGGTCCCAGGCAGGTGCTCGCTGGAGCCATAGGAGACGCGTAGGAGAAGCCCCCCTGCCCCAGCCCAGGCCCACAGCCGCCATCTGTCCCTTGCTCGTGCCCTGCCGCCTGCCACGAGGTTCCCCTCGTCCGCCCTTGCCCCGTTCCTGTTGTCGGCCTGCCCGTCATACCTTCCGAAAGCACACTTCTGCTCGCCGTCTTGCTGCTCCGTGGTCTCCGGTGGCTCTCGGCCAGGGCATCATTGTGTCCCCCGAGCTTAGGCCCCTCGGCCGTCCGCCTCCCGGCCGAACTTGGTCGCCCGCCGTACGGCCCACCCACCCCCACGGTCGCTGCAGCCAGCGTTTCCCGGGCCACCTGTGGGCCCCTGCCTCTGCGTGCGCCCCCTGCCGCTCGCACTGCCCCTTCTCCCACGTGGCTCCCCGCTCCAATGCCCAGCCCCGAGCCCACTGGGTACCCCAGCCCGGTGCGGGGGGCCAGAAGCAACCCCGTGGCGTTCTGTGACCCCCGTGGCGCTGTGTCTCGCTTTCGGCACCTGCCCCTCGGGCCGGTGTCCCTGCGGCTGGCTGTGTCCTGCGCCTCACTCCCCTCTCTAGACTGTGAGCTCCTGGCGGGCAGGGACCCTCTGTGTTCACTCTCTGTATTTGCCGTGGCACCTAGCACAGTGCCTTGCACTTAGGTGCTCAATAAAATTCTGCTCCACTGAACCGGAGGGCGGTGTCTTCTTGAGCGTGGCGCGCGGCCGGCGCCCGGGGACCCCCGTGGGGTGTCCGCCCTGCCCCGCCCACTTCCTCGTCCCTTCTCGGCATGGTCACCTGACAGGTGGGGCCCAGCAGCGGGGAGCAGCTTCTCTGCCCACACGTTGGCCAGGGGCGGACACACCTGTCCCAGGGGAGGCCGACGGAGGCCGCTCCTTGGGCTCGTCGTCCCCCCCCCCCCCCCGGTGTTGGGGGCCGAGGAACGTCACGTCCAGGTCCGTGGGAGGTCATTTCCTGCCGCGGGGCGGGCTGCTCAGTGGTAGGAGAGGAGCAGGCGCCTGACATTGGGATGCCTGGCGGCGGGTGGTCCAGGTTCCCGTCGTCATGGAAACCTGGGCGTATTAGGCTGGTTCTCGGACCTTCTGACCCCACACCGTTCTAGCAAACTCCCCTTGTTGCTCAAGCTGGTTCAAGTTGGGTTTACAGCCTTTGAAATCAAGAGTGAAATCCAGTCACTGTCCCCCGGCCTGCCGGTAACGGGGGTGCGGGACCCTCTGCAGTCACAGGACGATCCCACGACGTGCACAGACCCCACGGGAGCAGTCGCCCGTCAGGAGCGGTCGCCCGTCAGGAGCGGTCGCCCGTCAGGAGCGGCGTCAGGGCCCGGCGGGCTCCGGGTGACCAGCTTTCCTCGTCCCTCCCCGCACCGCCAGGCAGGCCGCTTCCCACCCGCCACGGCTGTTCTTCCCAGCATCCCCACCCCCTGCAGTGCCCTGACGCGCACCCCGTAGCTGGGGTCCCCGGCCGGCTGTGCTGTGGGGTCAGCCCTCCCCGTGCCCTTCCGAGTGTCCCCTGTGAGGCAGTGGAAGTTCTTGCTGCCCCTGGGCACGTGGGGCCCGGCGCGTTCTCACTGGGACGCGCCTGTGGTGGTGCCCGCTGCGCCGGCCAGCAGCCCTGCGGACACTTGTGACCGCTCACACCTGACCAGAGTCAGAAACCTCGGCCTCCACATGCTCCCCTTGGTCCCTCCTGGCTCAGCAGGACCCTGCTGGGGGGGTGGTCGCTCCTGGAACACTGGCCGCGCCCAGGAGGGTGGCACCCAGGAGAGCCTCAGGGCCGTGGCCGGAGGGGACCGGGTGCGGGGCGCCAACGCCCAGTGCTCACCGGTCCTCGCTGCACTCCTGGGAGGGCCAGGCCAAGGCCGCGAGGAATGCTCACGGCCAGCATGTCCAGGACCTGGAATTTGAGTTACGAGGCCGTGCCAGCACCCCCAAGAGGCAGGCACACTCCCGGACAGGTCACTGGACCCAGCAAGCAGAACCCAGGGCCCGTGGCCCCGGTCAAGGTTGTCTGCGGGCCGGGTAAAGGGCAGGGGGGCAGGAAGCCGCCTCCCACCCCCTCCCTCCTCCCCACCCCCACCCCCTGCAGTCCAGGGCCACATCCCAAGGGGAGGGCCCCAGCCGCACCCTCGGAAGGGGCAGGGGGACTGGGCAGCGCTGCACAGCGCATGGCGCGTGGTCCCCGCCTGACCCTCCTGTGGCGGGACACAGACCGGTAAAATGGCCTGTGATGGTTTTTCGGAACTGAAAGCCTTGTCACAGCTCGGGTTCCAGTCCTCTGCCATGCCTGGTTCCAGGGCTGGTAGCAGCCCCTGGGGAAACTGAGGCAGGACAGGCGGGGGCGGGGGGATCTGCCCAGAAACCAGGCAGAAGCGCCCTCAGCCAGTGCTGAAGCCCAAAGCCTGCAGCTCCTGGAGTCAGCCCCTCCCACGGGATGCCCAGCCCAGACGGGGCCTCAGGGGCTTTCCTGCCCACCCCAGCAGCCCCCAGGGAGCCCCGCTGGGCCCCACAGCCTGAAACCCAGTCCGGGTTGGGGTTGGGCCTGGGCCACCCTGTTCCCACCCCGCCCCGCCCCGTCCCCACTCCCAGAGAGAGGGGGCCTCCCCGAATGTCTGTCTCCCGGAGGCGTCTAAGGTTTCAGCCACCAAAAAAGGCTGCGGGACGGAGCGGGCCGGGCAGCTGGCCGTGCTCCCGGAACTGCAGGACCCAGCCTCGGCCAGAAGGTTCCCCCTGCCCTCGCCGCACCCCTCCTCAGGGTGGGGGGCGCCCCTGCTTATCCGCACGGCTGAAGACCCCGAGGCCCGGGACCCCAAACCCCCACGTGCTTCTGCTTTTCGGCACCTCTGAGATCCCTCCATCGCCCTGTCCTTGCAGGTGACAGTGCGGGGGACGAGGGACAGTCCGAGTGGCCCCTTCTAACCCAGCCCTGGCCAGGAGGGCGTGGGCCCGCCTGGCCCCTAGCGCTCTGAGACTCCAGAAGGTTCCTCGACCCCTCATCCGTGTCCTCATCCGTGAGCAGACGTGGGGACGCCAGCCCCCACGCTGGCAGCGATCAGTCCCGGCTGCATGTCGGCGCCAGCTGGCCCGTAGCTTTGAAAATGTTCGTGTCCCGGCCACACCCCTGATCTCTAGCCCCCAGGGGAGCCCAGCGTGCCCTCGGACTGAGACCAGCACCCTGCTAAAGAGGGCTTGCAGCCTAGAAAGTGGGCCTGTCCCCTCGAGCAGTGTGGCCCCTTCCTGACCCTGGGAGAGCTTCCTCAGATCCAGGGGGGCAGAGGCTCTGAGCCGGCAGGCCCGAGGGACCCCTGCCCTGCCCCCCCCCCCCGCTCCTGCTCCTTCTGCAGGCTGGCCTTGTCACTGCCCACTGCCCCCAGCCCTGTTGTGGGGCCTCGCTTCCTGGCTGATGCTGAATCCCACGGCATCTGGGGACAGTGTCTGAATGAGGACAGTCACTCCCCGCCCCGCAGGCCCCAGCCACTGTCCACACGGCACACAGGTGGGGCAGGGAGCCCAGAGGGGCCACACGCTGCTGGCTCGGGTCCCCACAACCGTCAGCCGCCAGGTGAGCGCAGCTTGAATCCAGATCCCGTTCCAGAGTAAGCTCTCTTCACCGCCACCCCCTCCCCAGAGAAGCGGGGTCACTCTCCGAGCCTGCCGCCCGGGCGTCCAACCTCCGGGCTTTCTCCCAGTCCTGGCACTTGGCACTAACCACCAGTCTGCGCATCACACACAGGTGGAGATGGGGGCACAGGAGTGGCTGCTGGAGCCACCCGGTCCCGCCCTCCCAGGCCCCTGGCTCTGGCGGCACCGGGGTGGCTGGTGTGGGGAGACCCTCGTCCACCTCACAGCTGCCAGCACCCAGGCCTGGGTCCGTCCTGCCGCCTGGGACCACTCGGCTCCACGGCTTTGCCGGTGTCAGGAAAACGCATTTGTTCCTCTTTGAGTAAAAGGTAAGCGGACTTTCTTTAGGGGAAAGAAATTTATTCTTCGTCATGACCTAATGTATGAGCCCCTCCCGAGAGGGGCCCTAAACCTTGGAGAGCTCCCCTGAGCCTCGGTGTCCCCATCCTACGCTCAGCGCCCCCCCCCCGCCCCACCCCGCCCCGGATTTGAAGAAAACGCTGCTTGCTGTCAGCCCGTGGCAATCCCGGTGGACTGCGCCCTCTTCCCTCAGCATCTCGGTCGTTGGCATGCAGGCTAGCACACACGGCGTCAACAGGCAGCGCTCTGGATGTCCCCAGACTCATCATACCCTGTCACCAGCATGCGGGAGAAGAAACTCGGCTCCCGGGGGGCCCTCCCTGCCCCCCCCCCAAGAACACGACCCGGGCCTGCACCCCACCATCATCCCCTGCGGGGCAGGCCTGGGCCCAGGACCCCATTCACCGGCCCGGCCGAGGGCCCTTCAGAACTGCCCCGCCCTGGAGCCACGGGGCCCCCACGTCCCCTGCACTTGGCCTCCCCGCCCCTCCCCCATGCCAAGGGAACCTGCAGCCACGTCCGGCCGGGCGTGGCCGGACCCAGGCTTTGAAGCGGGGTTCTCTCCCTGCAGAAGGAAGCGTACAAGTTTTCAGTCACCTGCCCAGTTGGTGGACCAGAGGAAAGCAGCAAACAGACCCAGCCTTCCCTCGGCCTCCGGCCACTGGCCCCGCGCTTGGCCCTGGCACCCAGCTGTGCAGGCAGACCGCACGCTTCCAGGCCCCTGCTCTCCGGGTGGCTGTCCCAGGAGGGAGGAAGTCCCCACCGCAGCCACCCACAGGCCCGTCTCCCCTCGGATCAGGGACACCCCAGTTCTGTCCCAGGTCTGCGGTGGATCCTCGGGCCGGGCTCTGTCCTCTGCTGTCAACGTCCCAGTATGTGAGACGTCAGTGAGTCCCCAGCCTGCTACCGGCCTGGCCGGCCGCGAGACCCATGGAGGCAAGGAGCACTGAGAGAGTTGGGAGGGATCAGCTCCAAGACCCCTCTTCCAAGAAGCCTCCCAGGAGTGCCCCTCCCCCCAGCACGGCCCCTGGCATTTATGGAGCATCTGCTATATGCCCAGTGCCATGGGGATCTCCGTACACACTGGTGGGGTTGCGTCAAACCAACACAGCAACCCGGTGACGCTGTCGGTGTTGGTGGCAGCTCCGCCCAGCGGCCAGAGCCACCAAGCCCCAGGCCCGGGCAGGGCCGCCCGAGACCAGAGCTGCTCGGGTGCAGCCTGAGCGCGAGTTGTGCAGCTCCAGTGTGGCCCTAGGGAGCTGACAGTGAGACAGAAAATGAGGGGGTGACAGCAAGGGTGCCGCCAGAGTGAGGGGCTGACAGCCCAGGAGCCCAGTGAGGCCAAGCGAGTCCGAGGCGGTGTCCGGGAGCAGAGCCTCAGACGGGGGGCCTGAGGAGGAGGTTTGCTGGGAGGGAAGAGGGACAGGCGGGGGACAAAGCTCAGCAAGGACCTGTCCCAGGGGAGGTGGCTTTGCCTGACCCCACGGGCAGCCGTGGGGCACGGGAGGCACCAGGGTTTGTCCCAGCACGAGGCAGGGGATGGTCGTGCACCGTGGACAGTAGTCATGGCGTGTACCGTCTGCTCGGGGCAGCTCGTCCGCGGTCACTGGCCCACGATGGGGGCTGGCCACAGCACCCGAGCGTCCCCTGGAATCCAGCCCGGCAGCTCTCTGAGCTCCCTGCTTCTCACGGCAACTTCACCACCCCGGGCACAGCGTCTCCGTGGTCCCCGTGTGGGGACACGCTCCAAGGGGGCTTCCGGGCCCCCCTGCTGCAGCGGGTCCAGAGACTGTGGCGTGAGGGGGACGTCCACCCCTGCAGGCTTTCTCCCCCTCAGACCGGAACCCGCGCCCTCAACCCGCAGCCCCAGCACAGCCGTGGTCCTGCCTTGCGGGACACCCGAGGTGGGGGTGCCCTTGACACTGGAGACAGAGAACCAGGAGGCACGGGGGACCCAGACAATCGCCCCGATTCCCCTGCCCATGCTGTGGACCTCGCTGTCCGCCCGGAGCCCCCCACCGTGCTCCAGCGCCCGTGCAGATTCAGCGTGGAGCACCCCACTCCCGCCCACCCAGCACACCCCGCTCCCTCCTGAGACCCCCGCGTGAGGTCTGACTCGCCCTCCGAACCCCAGCCTCACCGGGGGACGGGCAGAGCCGGGCTCACACACAGTGAACCTCAGGCAAGATGAGTGTGCGTAGAGCCGTGTGGGGTCCCCATGACGACCGTGTGTAATGTCCAGTCCGTCATCCCCTGCGGGCCCCAGGGATTTTCCTTCCCATGACTGTGTCCCCTGCACGGAGCACGACGTGGCGTGTCATAGGGCCAGCAAGCATTTAGTGGGTGGGTAAAGGGATGATGGGCCCCTCGCCTGGCACAGGTTTGAACGTGGTTGGGAGCTCATGTCACGTCATGTGGCAGCAGTGACGGGCACGCTTTGCTCGAGAGACCCCCTGGCGTTCTGGGTGGGGGGGACCATCCTCAAGACAGCTTTGCACCCAGAGGCCGAATTCCTTGTGGATGATGCAAAGGTGTGCTTCTCTGGTGGACGCCCTGGGGTGGCGGGGAGTCTGCAGTGGGTGTGGAAGGCAGACGGAGACAGCAGGCAGCCCGGGCGGGTGGCGGAGGGGGGCGGGGGAGGCTGGCTTGTCTGACACCAGGAGCCAGGTGGTGTTCCCAGCAGCTGCTGACTCACGCACAGCCGCTGGGCAGGGGGCCGAGACGGCCCCTCGGGGTCCCGGGTCAGGGGCCGTGCCCGGGCGGGGAGGTCGGCATGCCGACAGCTAGCCGGCTGCAGGAAATGAGGAAGGACAATGGGGCTTGTGGGAGCCCAGGGAAGGGCGGGGCGGGGGTCCTGCTGGGGACGGCCGCTGTCAGGGGCAGGCGCCCCCCGGGCGGTCACCCTGCCCACCGAGGGACAGCGCCGTGTCTGGAAGGCAGGGCCCCGACCATGCACGCGGGCCACCGCGTGAGGGTCAGTCCTGCTCGTAAAAGCGACATTGACAATAAAGCACCCCAAGTGCCCGGCAAGGTGCCTGCTTGTGGTTGGTTGGTGCTTGCTCAGTCTGTGGTGGCCGTCACTGCGTTCTGTAACAAAGACGTGCGTTCGCTGCTTAAAACCACAGATACCAGCGTCATTCGCAGTAGCAAAGACACGGAAACAACCTGAGTGCCCGTCGAAGGGCGTCTGGATGGAGAAGTGAGGTTGTGGACACCGTGTGGCATCATCCGGCCGCGAGGAAGAGGAAAATCCCACCGCCCGCAGCGTCTCGGAGGGACCGTGGGGGTGTTACGCCCAGCGACGGGAGTCGGACAGAGGAGGACAAGTGAGGTACGTTCTCTCTTGTATGTGGAACCTGAAAAAAGAGAAACGGAATTCTTGGTCCAGAGAACAGGTGCGCGGGTGCCAGAGGCAACGATGGGGAATGGCGATGGTGAAAAGGTGTTGACAAGGAGGAAAAAATGTTTTTAAATGATCCGACAGAAAGGCTACAATGAAAGAGAAAATACGGACTGTCGGTGAGGACTCGGAACCTCCCGAGCTGCCCGCCGACCGCGGGGGGCAGGAGCTACACCGCCTGGAGCTCTGTCTGGTGGCAGACGCACCCCGCCCCCAACCAGCCGTCCCACGCCCGGCAGACCCGCGGTCACCCAGAGACACACACACGGCCCCTCGTGGGGGCCCTGTAAGGAACAGCCCCAAACTGGAAACGATCTAGGAGCCCATCGCGGGGAGACAGGACGGCTGGGACGCGGTGGGTCACACGAGGGAGCGCCACGCAGCCCAGATGGCTCTCCCTGGGGGCTGCGGGGCTCCTGGGTGCTGGCCGGGGCGCTGGGCGTTTCCGTGGGAACGGACTCATCATGCTGGGCGCCTGTGACCGGCGGACGGCCACTCTGCGGTCATAGGTCACCAGTCGCCTCCAGCGGACGATGGCCCGTCGCCTGCGGCCGGGCTGTGCGGTCCCAGGGCCTGGGTGGCAGGCACGAGGACGGGGACCGAGTGAGCCCCTGGCCAGCAGGCAGACGGAGGGACATGTGGTAGCTCCAAGCAGGGGAGGGAGGGGACCTGGGGCGGGGGGCTTGGTGTGCGGCCCACACCATGGCCCTCCCTCACGAAGCCCCCGCAAAGCCCCGTGAGAAGGGAACTGAGCTCCAGGGCCCCCCAGAGGCCGGTGTGGGGGCAAGAGCGAGCCCGCAGGCAGCCTGTGCGGAGGAGACAGGCCCCGGGGCTGTGCCCAGGGCCCGCTGTGCTCCCCAGAGCCTGGCCCGTCTGGACCCCAGAGGCCAGACGCCCCCACAGCGGCAGGGTACACAGCTCGGAGCTGCCTCTCCCGGGGGGTGGGGGCTGGGGTGAGTCACTGGCCTGGAGAGGGGCGCGGGGAGCTCTGAAAAGCCCCGGGCCGGGGCGATGCAATGATGTGCTTCTCTCAGTGCCCCTGAGTCACCCACCCGCCACTGGCGGGACCCTGGCTCTGGTCCTCCAGCAGGGTGTGGCCAGGTCTGAGATGCTGGAGCTTGGGCCTGTCCCCGGGCCTCTGGGCAAAGCTGCGTGGGGGCCAGGAGGGGTGGAGGTCGGGGCTGAGGCCCCTCTGGGGACCGGGAAGGGACCCGGCTCTCCCTGCTACCCGGCCCTGGACGGCTGGTGGCTGCCTGGTTGGCACTGGCTGGCCCATAATGTTAGGCTTTCTTCATTTCCTCCCTTCCTCCTCCTCTCCCTCCCTCCCTCCCTCCCTCCCGCCTTTCTTTTCTCTCCCCCATCTCTGCTTCCGTTGCTCCCTCCCTCCCTTCTTCCTTTCCTTAGTTCAAAAATTTTATTACAATAAACACCAAGAATCACCCAAAAGAATAAAGAAGAAAAACATCTAAACTCCCTCCCAATAATTACCATTTCAGGGACAATCTTCTTATTCTTTGGAAAACAGGCATCTTCAAAAGTGAACTCTATTTTAGAATAGAGTTAGAATAGCAGAAAATGTGCAGAGATGCGCCGAGTTCCCAGGGACCCCACCCCGATCGCCGTCTTAGTTCATTCGGGCTGCTGTAACAAGCATCCCCCGGACTGGTGGCTTACACAACCACCATTTCTTTCTCACCGTTCTGGAGGCTACAGGTCCAAGGTCAGGGTGCCCGGCGAGGACCCTGCCCCGGTGTGCAGACAGCCATCCTCTCCCCCGGCCCAGCGCTGGAGAAGTCTTTGAAAGCACGCTCCCCACCTGCCACCCCCCGCCCCGCCCCAATGCTCTCCTGCATCCCTAACCCCCGAGACCAGCAGTGTCCTCCTCACTGGCCTCCAGACTGTGGGACCCCATCGACCCAGGCCTCCTCCAGACCCGCCTTGGGCTCATCCTCGGGGCTGGGGCTCCCACAGGAGGAGGGGCCGGCTGCGCCAGGGCCAAGTTGGTCAGTGTCAGGCTCCTGGGCCACATAGCCGGATCCGCTTTAGCTGGGAAGGTTGACAGGGAGGCCAGGCCACCGGCCAGCACGGCGCAGGAGGGCCTGAGCCTGCCATTTCCTTTTCCACGGAGCTGAGGACACCCCCAGGCCTGCCCGGCCCCCCGGGCCTTCCGTGCAGCCTGAGGAAGGACAGGGAGGGGCCAGCACTTGCTGGCAACTGGAGCTTTGTTCCCTGCAGGCTGGTGTCCCCGCCTGCCACTCAGGTTTTCCAAATCACAGAGGTGACGCCACCAGGACATGGGGCAGGAAGCTGGAACACTCTGAGTGCACAGGGATAGATCACTTCTCCCCACTGCTGGTGCAAAGGGTCACACTCATGCTCATGCCCTTTTCCAAACACACACGTGTGCACACACACGCGTGCACACACATGCAAACACACCCGTGCACGCACACACACATGCATGCACACAGACACACATACACACGTGCACACACATGTATGCGCGTGTATGCACCCCACGCCATAGCGCTCTGCTGTCGGACTTCCGTCATGCCCTGGCTGGGCAATCCAGGCTCTCAGAGCACGCAGAGTGTCCAGTCCCACCCTCATTGTCCAGAGCAGGGCAGAGACTTGGCAAAGGTCAGCCAGCAAAGCAGGCCCCAGATCCCAGCACGTTCCACTGCGAATAAATGATATTTACTAATAATACTGTAACAGTATGTTTACTGGGTACCTAATTTAAACCAGACCCTCTGATGGGGTATTTGAAATACAGTCATTCTTTTAAAATAATTTGCACACTGACTGGAGGGTTGGTGACGTCAAGCATTTTGCCAGAAGCCGCACAGTTAGTAAGTGGTGGAGCTGGGAGTGAGACTCAGCCCGACATCGAAGGACAGGCCCTCTCCCAGCACCCGGCGGCCGCGGGAGGCCAGGCGCGGGGTCTATGGATGAACTCTCCCTGCCTGGGGCGGTTTGATCACTCTGGAGCTTCTCAGGTGTGCTTAGCTTTTGCCCCAGTGTTATAGACAGACATCCCTGCTGAGCTCAGGGCACTGGATGCATGAAATGCTCAGTAAAGCAGCAAAAAAGAGTGATGTACAAAGTGCTACCTAGAGACATATCTGTCCAGGGCTCACGGAGGCCTGTAATATTTTCTGATTCTGTCCTATCTTTCCTCCTTTTTGTTGTTGTTTTTTTTTCCAAAGCAGCCATCTATAGAGAAAGCCACTGTTCTTGCTTCTCTGACATCCCTACCCCTTATTTTGAGACCTAAAACCCTGGTTTCCAGCCCGTGTAATCCAGGCAGGGTGGCCATGTGACCTGGGGGTGGCCAATCAGAATCCTGCCCCGCTGGCCACAGCGATTGGTACAGGGCTGGACACGTGACTCAAAGCTGGCCAATGGGATTCAGTTCAGAGACTTTTGTTGGAGCCACTGGGAAAAGGTGCCCTTTTCACGGTTGTCAGGAAGCTGGCAGGTGAGCCTGGAGCTGTCGGCGGCCAGCCAGCCACCCAGCATCCCGGTCGGGGCGCCCCCTTCCTCGTGTGGGGGATGGCGTGTTGAGCGGGAGCAGAATTCCTCCTGACCCTTGACCACGGCCTCTGAAGCTCCGCCATCATCGCTCCTTTGGCTCACGTGAGCCTGCCAGACTCAAAACAGCAAGCACTGCAAGGGGTTAAACACTACAAAGACTCAGAAGCCTCCTCCCCTGTGGGCCCACAGGCTGTGGGGCTTGATGAAAACACCACCAGGGCAGGAACTCAGAATCCGGTGAGGTCAGTGAGATGAGGTCACAGGAAGCAGGGGTCAGCCCTCTGGCTCTGGCTGCGACATCGGGCGCCAGCGGCCTTGGGCAGGCCCCAAGTCCTGTCCCTCCCCTGTAACGTTCCCTCGGCAGATGGGGGCAGCAAAGGCACAGGATGGGCAGGAAGCTCTGAAAAAGCAGAGAGATGTGAGCTGCTGACCTAACAGGTAGGCTGGAGGAGGAGGAAACCTCACCGGCTGAAGAACTCGGTGTGTGAAGATGGTCTTCCGAGGAGCCTCAGGTGTGCTCCTCCCTCTGAGCAAGGCGTAGTTTGTGCAAAATAGCAGGACTTTGGGAAGAACCTTTTCTGGGGCAGGTGACCACCGTAAGTAGCCGAGGGAGGACGAACACGCTTCTGAGTGCATTCGTTTCGAGTCTGCTAATGGGTCTGGCAGAAGTCACAGGGACACACAAGTTCACGCCCCACCCCCCCACATCCACGCTCAGCCATCAAACCTAGTCCAGGTGCCGAAGTCAGAGGACACCTCACAAACTGTGTCTAAAGCTTTCTAAGTCGGAGTGGCATCCTATAAGGAGCTAGGATGAGGAGTCATCAAGGATCAGCTGGTTAAAAGTCGAGGATTACGACCTTTCGTTTGGGAACATGAACTCCTGTGTTGGCATCCGCAGGGTCCCGTGTTGTTTGATGGCCACCCACGCTGGTCCCACTGGTCTGGGACTGAGATCTGGACAGACGGACGTGGGGGTCACTGCTGTTCGACAGGCCCCTCGCTTGTCGAAAGGCCCGGAAAGGGCTTTGGAATGGACTTCTGAGTTGGGACACTCCTCACGTTTTCTCCGTTTTTGGTCCTGAAAAATTATAAAGGTGCGAATTTAATTAAGAATGCCCTTTGTTTGTTTGTTTTTAAAGAAGCTTTCTTGCGTCCAAGCTGGTTTTCAGCCTTGGACGCCATGTTGGCAGAGACCAGCGGGAAAGGAAGGGGATTCAAGTTGGCGGCCAGCTCGGGAATGAGGGAGGGAAAGTCCCTCCTTACCAGAGTCACTAGCTTGTCCAAGGCTGCAAAGCAAGACGCATTCTTATGCCACTTTTTCTTTCTTTAACCTTTCTTCAAAAACGTTTTTACCAAAGTAAGAGAAACACATTCTTTTTTTAAAAAAATCAAGGCATAGAGATAGGCAAATAATGAAAAACCCCAGCCCAAGTCCTAAGAAGGAATCAGTTGCTCCTAAGAGGCAATCACTTTCAACTCTGCCTTTTGGTGAATAAGCAGACTTATAACCAGTTCATCAGAAGGACCAGTGACAACCTGGGACTTGCAGCTGGCATCTGAAGCTGGGTCATGGGACCGAGCTCTTAACCTGTGGGATCTGATGCTGCCTCCGGGTAGGTAGTGTCAGCGTTGACTCGAACTGTAGGACACTCGGATGGGGAGGTGGCGTCGGGCAGGACAGCACGCATCTGGTGTCAGAAGTGGGAGTAAAAAACGGCTCGTCCACCACCGAGGCCTGGGGCGAGGACAGGGGAGGAGCAAAGCGAGACTCGAGCAGGACCCGTGTCGTGGGCAGTATGGAGCACATGGTCAGCAAGCAATCTTTGGTTTTCAGACCTCATTGAAGGGACAGATGGTGATGACTACTAATTTTACCTTCCGTAAACTTATAAGAGGAAAAGCAAACCCATGCCTCCAGGAGCGGGCAGAAGAAACTGGGCAAATGCGAAGGCTGGATCCAATCACCGAGCAGCCAGGCCGAGGACTGGGTCCGAAACAGTGGTTATCTGGCCGGTCTGAGCGGGGGAGGGGAGGAGGAAATGAGGGCGTGGATGGAGAACCCCTAGTTCGGAGCCTGGGACACAGCGGATGTGTCCGTCATCATCACAGGCAGAGGGGGGAAACCCAGGTTTCCTGTCCCCCAACATTCAATTGTCCTTTCCTTTTGAGAACTTGTTTATTTAAGGGAAACTGTTGGGCCCAGAATCCAACAGACGGGGGAGGAGATGGCTTCCTGGTAATGAGCCGCTGCTGGAGACACAGAAAATGGTAAAATTTCAATCCACTCCTTAAAACCGCAAACACATTCTATTCATTCACGGTCACTGATGTCTTTGCCGAAGCCGGAACATCTAACACGCGTAAGCAACACATCATTAGTCTCCTTAATAGACACGGAACGAGCTCCCGGAGAACTAAGCAGCTAATCACGTTTCAGAAGATGTTCAGTGCTTTTCCACAGCGAGTGGGGTCATCCGGTTGGTCCCCTGACGCCTGGTGCTAATATGCACGTGGACTGTCGTCTGTCCCAGTGCCTGCTGGTTTCAGAGGCGTCAGGATCCTCGGTCACCACGGGCTGACCTTCTCCAGGGACTGGGCTCGGTGCCAGGCCCTTGGGGACTCAGACCTGATTCTACACCGTGCGAGAGAGATCAGGGGGAGACTGAAGAGTGTTGGCTGACTTATTTATTTGATTAAAAACAGAAAAAAAAAAATAGCAAGCCGCCCAGGCCTGGGCCTGTTCCAGCCTCTGTCCCTTCTCTTACCTACTTTATAATGTTCAGTCAATATGGACGATCGCACTATCGCCTAGCAACCAAAAAGACAGACAATCAGGGAGCGGGAGATGCAGAAAGAATGAAGGTACAGAATGACTGCGGCCGAGGCCGACTCCCCTCCGAGCCTCCGCGTGGCCCCCGACAGCAGCCACGGGTCCCTGGATGGCGCTTCGGGGAGAGGTGCTTTGCCAAGGGGTCCACGTCGGTGACCTCATCGCCCCTCACGACCAGCCCACCGGCAGACACGGGCGTTACACAGAGGGGGGGCTGTTGTAGACGGTAAGAGGCGGGTTCGCGATTTGAACTCCGGGCCCTGGCTCATGGGCATCCCCATGCTGACCCGAGAGGCCAGCGGCTTGTGCCCGAAGCATGCACACGGCGCGGTTCATGGGAAAAGGTGCGACTCAGGTCTCAATAGTCCAGACGGTGAACTCTAATTTTTCCTTCCGTGAGTGAAACGGTCATAGATGGAGCAAAGACTAAGTCCCGTGTTTTCTCCTGCTATTTTTACAAAATGGATAAAGCATCATTGTTTTTTTCTGAGTATAAAATAAAATACGTGTTGGATATAAAATATGAAAAACGTAGGAAGCGAGACCCTCCCCATCCCACAGCCACAGGTAGTAAATACCATTAGCTATAGGTGCCATAATTTTCTCGAAACACACATATTTCTTAAAGATAAATGCAGCAAATTTGTTTCCAGCCTCAACGAACTAGTTCGAATTAAAACTGTCCCCCCCAGGGGGTAGAGTGTAGTTCCCCACGTGTGGGCTGTCTTAGCGACTTCCAGAAGGTACAGTACAGAAAAACGGTCCCTTCACAGTGGAGGAGTCTGACAGGGGCAACTTGATGAGGTCAAGGTCTCTGTCACTAGTAACAAGTCTTGCCCTTGGTCAGACTGTGTGGCTGCAACAACGAACATTTATTTCTCACGGTTCTGGGGACTGCAAGTTCAAGATTGAGGTGACAGCAGATGGAGTTTTCGGTAAGAGTCCCCGTTGCTGACGATGATGGCCATCTTGCTGTGTTCACATGTGATGAGGAGACAGACAGGAAGTAAGCTCTCTGGCATCTAATCACCCCCAAACACCATCCCATCGGGTGGTTAAGTCTTTAGTGTATGGATTTAGGGGGACACAAGCATTCGGTCCATAACTGTACCCCCCGATGTGAAGGACCGACTAGGGTATTTTGCATCTGTGGGATTCTTTCCCATAACCGATCATACAGTCTAATCGTAAGAAAACATGGACAAACCCCCATGGGGAGACGCCCTACAAAACTCCTGGCTAGTACTTTTCAAAACAGTCAAGGGCACGGAAGACAAAGACTAAAGGCTGACGCAGACCGGGCACAGACGTCCACGCTGTGGCACCTGGGTCAGACAGAGCAGTGGGGTCCAAGGGAAGAGGCTGGCCCTTGGAAAGACTAACGGTGACAGAGACCTGCATGTACTTGAAGTGCCCGCCAGTGGCGAACGTGCCTCCCCCCTGGAGGCAGGAAACAGCGCCAGGAGCCTCGGCCTTCCTCTGCCGCCTTGTACCCGCCATGCCCGGCCTTCGGTGAACGGTGTAGGGGACCGGGACGTGGCGGAAAGGCCGAACACGCACGGAACTGGAAGGCTGGGTGGGGGGATGGGGCAGGGCGGGAGGGGACAGGTTAGCCGTGGGGGCTCTGCAGTCAGACAGCACCGCTACGGACCCGTGTGGCTCTGCGAGCCCCTCACTGTGCCTCAGTTTCCTTACCCGTGACGGGGGGGAGGGGAATGGCGGCACCTCCCCTGTGACATGACTGTGCAGATTCCGTGGATGAAGACGTGTGTCAGGGCCATCCACGTGGGCTTTCGTTTGCACAAACGTGGACCGTTTTTATAATAAAAAACAAACGAGCTGTTTTTATAATGAGAATGTGTTGTCATCAGAAGGGGCAGGTGACAGGCCCAGGCCCCCCGGGGATTCCAGAACAAGCCGCTCGCTGTCCAGGCCTCCCACTCAGCTCGGTGAGGTCAGGCCCCCAGGAGGACACTCGGGGTCCCCTGTCCCCAGCTCTGGTCGTCCCTCCTGCTTTGAAACGCCAGCACTTGCTTCCTGATGCCACCAGCTTCCTACGTGAGAACAGACACTTGCAGGGTGAAAAGGAGAAGGAACAGAGTTGGATTCACTCTTCAGACGCGTCCTGAGTGCCCGTTATGGGTCCTTTACCTAGCCTGGCAAGCGATGCCATTTATGAAGACCTACTGTGTGCTGGTCACCGAATGGACATCATCTCATGAGAAACCCGTCCACACCCCGCCACGAGGCAGACAGGACTGCATCCCCGTTTGCAGAGGGGTGAGTAACTTGTCCCGGATCCCCAACGCCGGTAGTGGACGGGCCGGCCTTGTCCAGAGGAGGCCTGGTCCCTCTGTGTCTGCTGACTGGGCTGTAAGGTCTCTCCTGAGGGGCCCCGAGCCCCGGGCCCTTGGAAAGACTGTCTCAAAGGAGAGGGGTGAGCCTGCCCCTGCTCCCTCTGGGAGTGTGAACTCTCTCCCTCCCCGTTTCGTGGCCCCCTCAGCAGAGTAAGGATTTTTGGGGAAGAAACTGGGGCATTGGAGGCAGGCAGGCGTCTGGGCCAGCCAGCCAGCTTCCACTCAGCCTTGGGCTCCACGCATGGCCAGCGGGCAGGAAAGGGCGTCTTGGCTGACCCTCCCTGGGAGCCCCTGGCCCGGAGCAGGCGAGCCCGGCCAGGGACACTCATGCTCTGCTGTCACGGCCCCCCGGGGCACCTGGAACAGCCTCCTGTGAATGGCAGCGCCCTCCCCACCTCCTGCTCCCCACCTCCTGCTCCCCATGCTTCTGGATTCCATGCTTCTGGGTTCCAGCCACTGCTTCCAGCACCAGCCTCGGCCTGCGGGTGACAATGGGACACGGCGCCCTGCTGCCTGATGCACCCCTCGAGATGCCGAAGGGTCTTCACGGCTTCCAAACACAACTTCCTCCTCCCTCCTCCTCCTCTAGGAAGGCCACCCAGACTCCCGCCCACAGGCCGCTCCTCCAGAATGGGATGGCTGTCCTCCCTTGCATCCCAGGGTCGCTCACACCTCCGGTCTGTGTTCGGGACCTGTCCTAGCTTCCTCTTGAACCCCAAGTCCGTCTTCTGAAGCAGAAACCAGGGCTGCTTCACCCTTGAATCCCGCCCAGATCTCATGAGCTCACAGCAAATGTGGTGACGAGTAAATGGGCACGTATGTGACTCCGCGAAAGCGTTTGAGATGCTCATAGCCAC
>PVKZ01007309.1:0-24747 GCA_004027375.1 Macroglossus sobrinus | reverse complement strand
GAGGAGCCGTCACCCCCGCAGGTTAAGTGGATTTTGTGTAAGAGGAACGAAAAGCACCTGCATGTATATTCGCCTGTTCGGAGCTATTTCTAACTCAGCATCAGCTCGCAGTGAGGACGTCAGCGGCACCGCTTGGCGGCGGGAGACGGGCAGGCGGCCAACAGCGTCCAGGATAAGCTGGGAGGGCGCAAACTGAGCCAAGCCAGACTGGGGGTCGCGGGGAGAACAGGGCGCGACCGCCCCAGGGGGACCGGACCCCACAGAGGGCTCTGCGCCCACTTCACGCAGCCCGGGATCCCGCCGGCTGCCGGGGGCTGGCGCGGTGGCCGTCACTCCACCAGGACAGCTGGAACCGACACTGGGCGTCCCCAGGGAGGACGGACGCGACCTGAGCGCAGGGACGTCCCAGCCCCCGGCAGAGGCGCAGACGCCCCAGGAGACGGCCAGACTCGGAGGGGCGGGTGCCTGCACCCCAGGAGGGACTGTCACCACCAGCGCCAGCCAGAGGGCCGCCGGGGGAGGGACGGGGACGAGTGCCCCGCTCCGAGGCCTGAGGTCACCTTCTCTACGCGGCAGCTGCCATTTGGCGGGGACCCGCGCTCGCGCTTCTCTCTCTCCCTGCGGGTCCCTTGTCCACAGCCTTCCTGTCCCCACGGGAGTAAATGACAGCCTGTCGTCTGCCCCCGACCATCTGCGCATGCCCGGAGCCGAGCGGCGGCGGGGGGCCCTGGGGAGCCGATCCGCGCCCCGCCCTCCTAGCTGGTCCCGCGCTCAGCACACGACGGGGACTTCGGGGATCAGCCTCGCCGTCCCGGGTGCCCAGGACATTAGGGCGTGGGCGCGCCATGGCCAGGACACACGCAGGACGCCTGCGGGACACTCCGGGGACAGGCGGGCCCTCTGGCGAGTCCCCCGTGCGGGACACTCCGGGGACAGGCGGGCCCCCTGGCGAGTCCCCCGTGCGGGACACTCCAGGGACGGGCGGGCCCTCTGGCGAGTCCCCCCTGCGGGACACTCTGGGGACGGGCGTGCCCTCTGGCGAGTCCCCCGTGCGGGACACTCCAGGGACGGGCGGGCCCTCTGGCGAGTCCCCCCTGCGGGACACTCTGGGGACGGGCGTGCCCTCTGGCGAGTCCCCCGTGCGGGACACTCCAGGGACGGGCGGGCCCTCTGGCGAGTCCCCCGTGCGGGACACTCCGGGGACGGGCGGGCCCTCTGGCGAGTCCCCCGTGCGGGACACTCCGGGGACGGGCGGGCCCTCTGGCGAGTCCCCCCTGCGGGACACTCCGGGGACGGGCGGGCCCTCTGGCGAGTCCCCCTTGCCACACTGCGGGGCGGCGTCCTGGGCAAGTCCAGGACACACACTGACGGGCCCGGCACAGTCGCGGCATTAGGACAGCGCCGGGCCCTGTCTCCGGACCGTCACACCCGCTGCCAGTGGGGACGCGGGCCTCGCCTGTCTCACACTCACCGAGGGCGCGAAGATGGAGAAGAGCGAGCTGGACGCGCTGAGGGAGCCCCCAGCCCCCGCAGGAGCCCCCAGCCCCCGCCGCCCCCGCCCGCAGGCCACTGCGCACGGCCCGTCGAGCGGCTCGGAAGCCGCGCGGCGGACGCCACGCGCCACCTCCTCCAACGCGTGTGGGACGATCCCGGGGGTCAGAGTCTGCCTAATGCGCGTGCGCGGGGAACTGTGCAGATGCGGCGGGAGCCACAGGTGCGCTCCGCCGGGGACACAGAGCGGCCACACGCGCGGACCAGGTGGGGGCGGCGACGCCCAGGACGCTGCCCGCACCTGCTCCGCCCCGGGCGCCGCGCGCAGCGACACGCACCTGTGCGGGCCCGCGTCACCCTCCGCGCGTGGCCCGGGCACAAAACGAAGGCGATGAAATGGGGGGTGACGGGCCTAACAGGGGGGGCGTGTGGGTTTGGGGGGCTGTGGAAGGGGCTGATGCGCGCGGCGACACAGAACGCTAAGTCCAGGGACAGTAAACGACAACTCTAAAGCTCTCCAGGTCCTGCCCAATATTGACAGCTTTCAGCTCAGAAAGAAACACTGTCCAGAGATGCGGCCAGAGAAGGAAGACGTACCTTCGCTTTTCTGTAACGAAAATTTACGGCTCAAAACATTTTTCTCTGACAATTTAAAATGAATGTAAAGATTAAATTCAGTGAATACTAGATTCAGTGTATTTTTTAGAGGTATTTATTTCATTCTTTTCCGCCTCTAGGCTTGAGGTCGATGTAGCCTTTTCTGTTTGAAACAAATGTTGCCAAGAATTTGAGCTTTGTGCTTCTCCCCACGATCGCAGGGGTTTTGTGCAATGGGGTACGGGCGAGGTGGTTATTTTTCTTGCATCAGAAAGAAAGTTTCTATGGCTGAGAACAAGCTTGCTCTGTGATCTTTTGTGTTTATAAAGAATCTCATCAAGACAATTTAATGACTAAGATAAAGGTAAGCTGTGATACTATGGTTTCAATGACTTACGTCATGTTCAGTGAAGCATGATGCAAATAAAACTAATATATATGATTATAAAAAGATTAAAAGTTTTTTCAATTAAATTCTTATATCATAAAACAGGTTGCTTTTATACCTCTTATGCAAGCCTATGTGATTTTAAAACAGTGCTGGATTTTAGGAAGGGTTATAAAAATATTGTAATGCATAGCTCTAAAAAATACAGATATGTGCGTGTCTATAGGTGGAATGACACGAAGGCTGAGATTTGCTTTAAGATGCTTTAGGAGCAAGATTGGGAGTGGGTGGACGGATAAAGTACCAACGACAGGCTGAGCACGGGGTGGGGGTTCATGGGGCGTCTTCACACGGCTCTCCGCTTTTGTGTGTGTTCACAGTTCTCGCCAGTGACAAGGCTGAGGCAGCCGTGAGTGTCGGGGGCCACCGTCCTTCCCCGCGCTCCCCACCTCCCCGCCCACCCTCAGCTGTCATCTCAGAAGTCCCAGCCTGGTGCCAGAGGGCTCAGGCTGGCATTCCCCAGGACGCCCCGGTCACTGTCACATCGCCCTTCCCGCGTGTGACACCAGCCCGTGCCATCTGACAGGCCGGCGTCTCCTTCAGGGAGAATATTCAGAAAGCGAAGGGCATGGTGGGACATTCAGAAGTAGCTTGATTCTCGACGACAGACAAGCACGTTGTCCTCGCTTCGATTAAGCCATGTCCCTTTCCTGTCCCTCAGGAAGGAGCCACTGTCACCATCGTTGCCCCGGGAGCCAGCTGAGGGCAGCTCATCTCAGGGCCCAGAGGCGAGACGTGACTTGGGCAAAGTCACCAGTTGCTCAGTGGGGGTGCCAGGATTTCATCCTGGTCAGTGGAAAAAAAAACCCAAAAAACAAAGAAAAAACAAAACAACAAAAAAATGGACCTCTAAAAGACGATTTTCCCCAGCATCTCGCGGGAACACGGAAGAAAATTTAAGGTAAGTAACGTTGGAAGGAACCGGATGAGCTGACTCAGCAGCAGAGTCGCCGCGCGATGGCAGCAGTGAGCACGGCCCACGCTCCGCACGACGGATAACGGGCTGACTACGTGCAGAGCTGACGGCGGGAGCGTAAAGTAACAATAAACTTTAAAGAAACACACACGTGCCGTCTGCTCGTCTGGGATGAAACATTCTAAAGCGCTTTCCCTGCGCATGGGTGAGCCCTCGCCTTAGGGTCACGGGTGTCTAGCTCGTGGGGGGCCCAGGGGGTGCGCCAGCCTCACAGGGCCGCGCGCCCCGGAGGCGGGGGGGGGGGATGGCGATGGTGCGTCAATCAGCCCCCGTTCACGTCGTTTCTATGGCAACCAGCCTCCGTCCCAAGTTATCCCCGCGGTGACATCGCTGCCGCTCTCTCAGCCTTGCGTGGGCCGCGCTACACTCCGAGCTGGCCGTGTCCTCGCGGCGACTCGTCCCAGGCGCCCTCGGACGGGACGCGATTCAGTTTCCAAAACCTTAGCGGAGCCGGACGTTTGTTCCACAAACGAGGTCGTTCAGCGGGGGAGGTCATTACTCCACGCATCAGGTTTTCAAAATGAATATCGCATTCGAATAAAAAGGTGCTGGGCACGCCAGGTGATGCACATGAGGCAGCGTGTGCGCGCGTGTGCGGTGGGTGTGCGCACGTGCGGTGAGTGTGCGCGTGCGTGTGCACTGTATGGTTGTGGGGCTGCCTCTCGTGACTCTGGTGGCCTCTGCCGCTTCTCAGGGCCACTCAGAGATCGCCATTGGTCAAGTTGGTCCCAGTGGAGGGCAGGTCCGGAGCGCCCCGGGGGGTGGCTCCCGGTGTAACTTCTCTGTGACCTGAGGCATTTACAGACCCGTCTGTCTCAGTCAAACGCTTCCGCTCTGCCTGAGGGAAACGTGAGGACGAGCCCCACCAGGGTTCCC
Organism: Macroglossus sobrinus; assembly: GCA_004027375.1. Lineage (NCBI taxonomy): Eukaryota > Metazoa > Chordata > Mammalia > Chiroptera > Pteropodidae > Macroglossus > Macroglossus sobrinus. The sequence continues at coordinate 20,359 of PVKZ01007309.1, read as the reverse complement.
GGTGGCCCGGGCAGCGTTCCCCGCTCCGGCTTCTGCCCCGAGCGGACAGTGTCGGCCGCGGGTCCCTGTCCGTGTCCCGCGCCGGGCTCAGCGTCCTGTGTGACCCGTCGTGACCGATTACGATGACACCGCGAGGCAGGTATTCCCATCACCGTTTTAGAAATTAGAGAATTAAAGCTCAAGACCGTTTCGTTTGCTCCCTAATTCCCCTTGGCCTAGAAACGCGACGCCCGGTACTGAGCTGGAAAATGGACGAGGAGATGGAACTGGACGCTTGCCGGAAAGGATGTGAGTCTGGGACTCGCGGACGGTGTCACCATCGCGCGCTTGGCGCTGTGAACGCCGCTCTGCGCTTTCGTCGGGGTCACCGCTGCCTCTCGTCGCTCTGGAACGATGGTGGCCGTCCCCTCCGTGCGGTGACAACCGCGTCCTCCCTCTGATCCGACCTCAGAGCAGCTCTGCAGTCCGTCCTGGGACCCCGGAGCAGGGCGTGATGACAAACTGCTACCTCTGGCGTCTCCCGTTTCCGTTACTTGCTACCCTTCACATCGTGCCAAATTGTTTCCCCTTTAAAAGGGTAAAGCTGTTACATCTTAGTGCCCTGGGACGGAGCCCTTCACGCCCTGTCCCTGCGGTGTCGCCGACACCAGCCAGCCTGTCCCCTCACCCCCCTCCGGGCGCAGCCGCCTCATCCCCAGGGGCAGGGTCTCAGGGGACATGCCCCTCACGGAGCTTAAATGTGTCATCGGACCCAGGGCCACCTGGCGCTGACACTCACATTCGGATTCCCGAGCACGGACGCCCGACTGTCCCCCCACCGGGGACACCCCGAGGCTGCAGACCCTCGAGTGCACCGCAGAATAACACTAATTGCTGCCAGCGTGTGGTACTGTTTCCATGGAAACACTGGAGCATCCTAATGGTGCTTTGATCTTTATATCTTAAAGAGACGCGATGCCACTTTCCACGCGATTCCCCTGAATATGCCTCCTTCATTAATAACAGTAAAAGCAACATCAACACGATATACTCTAGAGAAGGTCTATGACATTAAAATTGTTCTCTGGAGTGGGCTGTCTGATTACTGTAGGCCACAATACACAGGTGGACAATAGATAGATGACATATAGGTAGATTAATAGCTGTGGACAGCTAGGTAAAAAGATAGATGGCAGATAGATAGCTAATATAGATGGTGAATAGATGATAAATAGAATAATATAATGATGATAGATGAGCATATAGATATATAGATAGAGAGAGACAGGGAGAGAGAGAGAGAGAGCGCGAGAGAGAGAGAGCGAGAGAGAGGACAGATATGGTGGCCTGCTCAGTGCCACACAATGCTATGGTGAGTAAAACTGGGCAGACGGTCAATAAATCAATACTATTGTCAAAGATTTATCATGTGACACACACAATATGTTCTGGGCAAACAACCAAGTGTGAGTCAAGACCTCTTGTCAAGAAGCTTGTATTCTCAGAGAAAAAGCAAAGCCCTAAATGGACAAACAAACGTTTTCAGTTCTGGCCGATGGCATGTGACAAGGCCAGCTGCTGCGGAGTGTCACCGTGTGGGTGCCGTGGGGTTAATTTGAAGGATGACAGTATTGGAAGAAAGAGTTCGTGATTTTTGCAGAAATATCCAGAGAAGATATTCTATTTGCGAGTTTCATCGTTAAAAGGAGTGACAAAGAGAAATTAGGTTATTTATCCGATTAGAGCACGGTGAAGCATATCTCTATGATAGAAACAGCACGTAACACTCAACTCACATTGGGTCAGAATGTGACACAGATAATTGTTCTATGGATTCTAAGAAAACTGTGCCTGAAAGTGGGTAGAACGCGGTTCGCTTGGTTGGCAGGATCATGTATGCAGCTAAACGCTTTCCTGAGCATCCTCGGTGCTTGAGGGACTGCAGGGGGGTGGCGGGTCACCTGGTAAAACGTGTCTTCACCTTAGAACAGAACCTTTTTATCCACAGACATCCCGCCACGTTCTCACACGGTGCGTTCATCAAACACAGTTGATCTTCTTCTCATTCTCTTTTTCATCTTTTCAAGGATCACACAGGAATCAGCCCTTCCAAAAAAGTACAGGTAACCATACGAGGTCGTCGTCCCAACGTCAGAGGCCCACAGAGACTCGTGGAACGCTGGTCACGGGCACATTTGCACAAACAGCTGTGACGATCTCCTTCAGGGGGGGTATGTGGGAAACTTACTCCATATCAATTATTGAGCTTGAATGTTTACCGGAAGCTACGATGTTCCCAGAGGCACAACGGAAGTACCTTGTGTGGCTCTCACACGGTTTGCACCGAGGGTGGGGCGCACCACCCGCAGGGCGGCGTGGCCCGGCTCCAAGCGCATCACCCGCGCCCCGAGCTGTCTGTCACCCACAGCTCGTCTCCTCCACCGGCCACGTATGTGTTTTTCCACGTCTGAAAATATGACTTATTTCCTTGTCTCACGTAAACCACCCCTTAGCACATCCCTCCGTCCGCTTTGTCCTTCTGAGAATAATACAAATGCACCAAACTCAAGGGATGTGACCAAACTGAGCGCCACTCCTAATACATCGAATGATCTGCTGTCATTAAATTATCTAATTGAATCCAATGCGTGTGGTGATGAGTTTGGGCAGACCGGTTAAAAAACAGAGTGAAAACTTTTGAAAGTGGAAACATCCTCGGTATATATTTTGTTAATTCACATGAAGGTTATTCCGTCTCGTAGCCAAGACAACGGAATAAGAAAGGGAAATAGAACTGTTCATTTTAAACCGAAAAAAATATACGGCCAACCTAGAAGAAGAAGATTGAGCATTCTGGGAAAAATCGGTAAGAAGTCATACACTCTATGTCTTCCATTCTTTTTCATTTGGAGTGTTCTTCCTTTCCATAATTGAAGTTCCCTTAGGTCGCGATGGGTGCAGCTCAGAAAATGTCGAATCAGTCGCGGATTATGAATGAAGATATGTATCAGTGTCCTCACCTTCCTGCACAAGCCCTGTACTCTGAGATTTGGGGTTCTCAACCGCCACGGCCTCCAAGAGGGGGTTCTCGTCCGGATCGGTGGGAATCTATCGGCTAGAATCTATCAGCTGGTTCTGAACGGCCCCTCTGAGGAGGATGGAGAGACAAGCTACAGCCTGGGAGCAAACGTTTGCGACCCTCATGCCCCGCGAAGCGCGAGCGCCTGGATCTGTAACAAACCCTCCGAACGCGACAAGGACCTACCACGACGAGTTAGTTCGATCCTTAGAGCGTCTGACCAAAGTTACTCACTCACCAGCAAACATCCGACCACATAAGATAATTTAATTAGCGCACAACAGGGATCCCTTCTCCTGCCGGAATTGTTTCCCCCATGTGGACCCCCAAATGCAACAACCCTGCCGCTCTCCGGAGCTTGCATCTTTCATCCTGTTATATGGAAAGATTTAGAAATGTTATAACATTCGATGAAAGCTCGTGATAGGGTGGGCCTCTGAAAATCCGCGACAGGAATGCTGGGATTTGTCCTATCGTTTCCCACAGCCCGGCGGTTGCTGCCCGTTCCCCGAAGTGAAAGCACCCCTTCCCTCCTCGCTCTGCTAAGTGGGTTTCCCTCGAGTTACTCAGTTACGCTCTGCAAGTGTATGCGAAACCCCTTAAAAAGCACCTGACTTTCTGCTAAGGTGACAGCGCAATTTCCCCATCTATAATCCAATCAGCCGAGATTTCGTTCCATATATTGTAAGAGGTCTTTTTCCCCTGGTTACTTAAGACATTATAGTTGTCAATGGCGCATTAAATAATGGATGAACCACCTCGCTCTGCCTCCAGTGACCCCCGGCGCTGCCCTCCCCGAGGCATCGAGAAAGCCGACCCCGTCACAGTGAGGCTCGCCACCACTGAGTGTTAAAAGATATTTTAGCTCCTGCGGTGACAAAAGGCCCGTTTGGAGACCTCGAGCATAATTTACTCACCTGATTTAAGAGGCAATTTATGCTCTCGCACGTATTCATGCGACATGGGGACGGCGCTTTGTTAAGATAACACGGATCTTTCGCGATGGCCAGACGCCGTGTCATTCCACTTACGACGGGACAGAGCGGACGGGAGCCCGTTCCCCCCGGCGTTGGACTAAATCTTCCTACAGCCGCTGGAGGCTGACGGGGCTGTTCCTTCTCCCGCTGTCAGGATCTGCTGCCGAGCAAGGTCTAGAGCGCTCGGCGGGGGAATGCGGCTGGGGACACGCAGGCATGCCTTTTTTTTTCCTCGGTAGCAACATTACAAATCACTCTACTACGATGCGGACAGATCGCACCTTACCGAGCGGCAAGGCGGCCCCGTGAAAACCAGCCCTGGTGACGAGCCTGTTTTTCTGGGCGTTGAATAACGAGCTCACGGACTGGGACGGCGTTATCAGGAAATAAAACACCCCGTTTTGTCGAGCGAGGCGCACCATGCTAAGTTTTGAAGATTAGCTTTACCGTGGGCAGCGCGCAGAGCCCTGCATGGCTCATGGGGGGTCGGGAGGGCTCTGCCCCCAACACCCCGCCCCCCGCCTGCTCCATGTGTCTCCCAAGTCTTCCTAAGTGAGGAGGAGCTCACGCCGTCCCCTCCCCCCCCTCCTGGGAGGCGCTGGAGAGGGGTGGGGCTGCCTGTCTCGCCCCTTGTCACTGACGCTTCTGAAGACAAGTGCACGCCTCACCCATGCGGTCACGAGGGGCTCCGTGAGCGGCGCTGAGCGGCAGGCTGGGGTGTCGGCAGGTTGGTGTGTGAGGCAGGTTGGTGTGACAGCATGTTGGGGTGTCAGCAGGTTGGGGTGTTGGCAGGTTTAGGTGTCGGCGGGTTGAGGTGTGAGGCAAGTTGGGGTGTCAGCAGGTTGCGGTGTTAGCAGGTTGGGGTGTTGGCAGGTTGGGGTATTAGGCAGGCTGGGGTGTCAGCAGGTTGTGGCGTTAGTAGGTTGGTGTGACAGCATGTTGGGGTGTCAGACAGGTTGGGGTGTCAGCGGTTGTGGTGTTAGCAGGTTGGGGTGTCAGCAGGTTGGGGTGCGGCCCCCCACCAGCCCCCTGACCGCGGGCAGCAGTGACCCCGTACCCTCTGGGTTTTCCCCGTTCACACTTTCCTACGACAAGTGTAATTTATAAATCGGCCGCGGTAAGAGATCGACAACAAGAAGTAATAACGAAATGGAACAATTATAGCCACACACCGTCGTAAGGGTATGGGGGTGCTCTCCCGCCAAAACCCCGCGCTGTCCGGCCGCTGACCCGCGCACCCCCACCCTGCGGGGGGCCCAGCCCGGGGGACGCCGGGCGGACGCGCTCCGCGGGGACGCGCGCCGCGCTCCGGCTCCCCGAGAAGGACGCAGGCCGCCCCGAAGCGAGCGCGCCCCTTGGGCCACGGCCGAGCAAGGACGTTTACGTAGGAAAATGACAAGACCAGACTCCTGCGCCCCAGAGACCAGCCCGCTGTGTGCGTGTGCGTGCGTGTGCGCGTGTATGTGCGTGCATGTGTGCGTGTGCGTGCGTGTGCGCGTGTGTGTGCGTGTGTGTGCGTGTGCGTGTGTGTGCGTGTGCGCATGTGTGCATGTGCGTGCGTGTGCGCGTGTATGTGTGTGCATGTGTGTGTGTGCGCATGTGCGCGTGCGCGTGTGTGCGTGTGTGCGTGTGTGTGCATGTGCGCGTGTATGTGCGTGCATGTGTGTGTGCGTGTATGTGCGTGCATGTGTGTGTGTGCGCATGTGCGCGTGCGCGTGTGTGTGCGTGTGTGTGCGTGTGTGCGCATGTGCGCGTGCGCGTGTGCGCGTGTGTAGGGGCGACACTAGGATGGGGAGAGAGACTGGGGTGGGGGCGCGTGGCGTGGACCCCTGACTCAGAAAGAGTCCCGACTCTCCCGCGTCCCGCGTGCGGGGACCGGTGAGCGCAGCGGGCGCGGACAGGTTTGGGACGCGCGTGGGCGGCACGGCCACCCGACGTGCTCCCCCAGCGGGGGGTCGGGCACGTGCCCCGTCCCTGAGGGGGTCGGTGGGGACGCAGAGGGGTTGCAGCGTCGCGGACAACTCGTCACGGGGGGGGGGGGACAAGGACGCCTGGAGGCCGCCCCCAGAGACCCCCGCCCCCCCACAGCCCGCCCCCCCTGGGACGCGGGACTCACGGACGGAGTTCTTGGCGCTGCTGTCCTTGCTGGGCAGCATCTTGACGCCTCGCGACTTCAGCTCGATGGCCTTTTTCACTGGAAGACACGGAAGGACACGGTGAGTCAGCGGGGAAGGGCCGAGGGGCGGCAGACAGCGGTGCGGGGCCGCCCCGCGGTGCGGGGCCTCACGGCTTCCCCGCCGGCCTCGGACCTGGGGCGCCTCCTGCGAGCCGGGGACGGGCGCCGGCGACGTCCCCGACCCTGTGACTCCGGGCGTGGGACCCGACGCCGCCCCGTTGCCCGCTCCCGAAGAGCGGGGTGCGCGGGGTGCGCGGGGGGCGCACGCGGGGGGCACACGCAGGGGTTGCAACGACCTGGACATCCCCGCTGTAAGGGAGGCCATGACCGCCCCAGGCCCTGTCCCCGCACGCTTAGCGGATCGTGACACAGCATCGCTCCCCGCGACGTGAGTCGTCAGGGGTAGAAGGACCTTCGGGGTTGAACCCGGAACGCCCGGGGATTAAAGGGTGTTTCACTCGGCTCTCCGGAGCTTTCCTGGGTTCCTCCGCGTTTCAGGCCATTTCCTCCAAAAACGGGAGGAAGGGGACCCGGGAGCTGAGAGCTCCCGGCAGGAGCCCGGGCGGGCGCCGAGCCAGGTGGCGGGGCCTTGGGGACAGGCGTCCCCGGGAGAAGGCGGCCTCCATCTGTCCAGCGCCTTGCCCGAGAGGCCCCGGCACGGGGCAATGACCCGGCAGGGCACGCGCTCTGTGGGGACACTGACGTGATTTTGTCTCCCATGTTTATGTCAGCTACAGAGGTTCAGTCTCAGCGTCATGGGGGTTTCTCTAGTGAATGTTCCGTTGCTTCTCCAGCTCTCTGGGGGTCGGATGACGAGTAAACGTCGCACGTATGTAAGTGGGGCAGCGTGATCTGGTACACGCGGCCACCGCAAAAGGGTCCCCTCACTCACCCTGGATAACACGTCCCCTCACAGCCACTGTCCCTTGTGGTGAGACCACGGGGCTTCTGCAAACCTAGCAAAGTTCACGCTGGACATTGGTGCCCAGGACTTGCTTGTAGCTGACGGTTTGTACCCTTGTCCCCACTGCACCCTCAGCCTCGGGCACCCGCTCTCCCGCCCCCCACTACTGTGGGTGTGACTTTGTGCCTGGTTTCTCCCAGATCCCACAGGCAATGGATGCTGGCCCCTCGGCTCTGCCAGGGTCCCCGGCCATCTGGGTGGCCCTTCCTGCACTGTCCTGAAGCCCGAGAGGCTGGCACGCCCCTGCTGTCCCTGCCCTGCGGCAGGGCACGGCTAGAGAGCGCCCTTCACACCCTGCCGCCTGCCCAGGGGCGGGACCCCGCAGAGCAGATGGCTCCCTGGTGCCTCCCATCCTCTCCCTGGGGTTATTCTCAGGTGTGGGCTCCACCGTGTTCCCGAAACTTCTCACGGGCACCCCACACGCTCCCGGAGCTACTCCTGCTCTGGGGAGCTGTCTGACGCAGCCGTCCCCAACCTCTGTGGTGCCTCCACGAGCATCTAGCACCTGGCGACCCGAGGCGGGGCCGAGGTGGCGTGGCCGGCCGTGGACTCAGCATTACTTAAAGTGAGTCAGATTCTAACAATATTGACAAAGAAGTCAATATTGTTTCTTTCATACAACTAGACAAAGGCAATTTTTATGGATGGTCTATGAGTTTTGGTTTGTTATGTGTAATTTCGAATACCTGCCATTTAAGCTCTTAACTAGTTAAAACGCACAGAGATCTTCATCGACGCATGTTCTGAATCCCTATTGCTAAAAAAAATTACTTGAACACGCAAAATTACAAGCTTTCTGCCCAGCACCGATCGAATTAAAATAAATTCGCTGATGAAATAAGACTGAGCGTACACTCATCCGAGTGAAAACTTCGTTTCGCAAGAAACAACTTTGAAAATAGAATTTCCTAGGCAAAAAAAAAAAAAAAAAAAAAGAAGAAGAAAATTGCAAATGCTGTCAGAGATTTGAAAAAGAAACAGAGAAAAGACTCTGAAAAACGCAGTAGGTATTAGTTTATGCTCCAGGCTTAGCCAGAAAAGAGCCGTAGATTTTATAACCAGTTAAGATCGGGGGTGTACAGTTAAAATGTTTTCAATATTTTTAGCAAATAATAATAATAATAATAATAATAATAATAATAATAATAATAACGCAGACACTTTACACTAGGGACAATTCAGGAAAGTGGGCATCACAAAGAATCTCAAGGTAAATAAAGCTGACGGCAGTGTTTAAGCGATCACGCCATTTCCTCTAAAAGCTAGAGAAACGTTCATGCCAGAAGTCTGCTTTATCGTCAGTATGCCCGTAATTAAAATCCTCTCAGACTCTTCTGGGTGTCGTTGAAGGAACCAATGAAATATAAAAAAATTGTGGAAAATAGAACACTTACAAAACGTTCCTTTCACCGTGAAAAAAAAAAAAACGCAACGATTTCACTGAATTTAAATGTTATATGACTTTGGTTCTCCACAGTCCCTTTTTCAAAAGCTCTGAGTAACGGTTTTATTATCTCCACAGAGCGCTTGCTTCACGCCCAGGCTGTGAATTTCTTGTCAGCTAATAAAATTGTAATCCGAGGGAGGCTTTGCAGGAAGTATTCACACGGGGAGCTTTTCAAGATGCATTTGTCACCCTAATGCAAGCGATGGCGCTCAGATGGCTGACTCTGTGACGAAGATGAGATCGTGGGACGCGCGAGCCTCGTCCCACACTGGGGTCTCGGTGGCTGGGGGCCCCTTCATCCGGGGACAGACGCTTTTTATCCACGCTGAGTTCTGGACGGTGGCTGTCTTGAAGCTCGTCCACTTTTGTAAAAAAAAGACGTGACACAGATATTTCCGCGTTGTGTGTTGACGTGAGTTATCCCGAGTGTCGCAGCCTTCCTTCCGCACGGCTGCGAACTACCTTTTTAGAACGGGAGGTGGCCCGCAAGTGGCAGTGGCAGAGCCTGAGCTGAGAGGTCACACACACACACACCCCCTCCCCCGCTGCCCAGCGGCCTCCCCGTCTCCTGGGGGCTCCCGCTCTGTCTTCCCCGGGGTGCCCAAGGCAGGTTCGAGGCAATCTTGTGAATTAAAAAGGAAAAAGTTATCCATAGTTGCTTGATGTCTGTCTCTTTCCTGCTATAATTCTTTCCCGATCACTGGGCCATTTCACATACGCCCTCTGCTTTGCTTACTTCCAAAGAAACAGGTGCCAGCCTGGCAAGGCCGTCCTGTGGGATAACGGCCGGGGTATTGGGGGGATCGGAAGAGTTGGGGGGCCGGGACCTCACTGAGGTCCTCTGTGGAGGGCCAGGGAAACGGGGATCGTCGAGAAGGAGGTGCAGAATGGGAGTAAAGGGGACGGGGCTGGCGGGTCAGAGGCTGCGGGCGCAGGCTGGGGGCGCAGGCTGGGGGCGCACGGCCCAGGCTCTGCCAGGCTTTGTCCCAGGAGTCTGGCAGTGAAGGGGGAGGAAGGGGAGGCTCTCCCACAGGGTCGGTGAGGCTCGGGGCTCCAGTCCAGATTCCCGGGGCGTCGTTTCTCCGTGCACCTCGCCGCGGGTGCGACGTCGGCTCCACGTCAGCTCGGTGAATGCGGCGAGCGCCGATGTCCGCCCGTGTCACCGTGTTGGGCGGGTGGCTCGTCTCCGCACCCCTGCGACGCGCGTGGCCTGGCTCCGCCACGAACCCTCCGTCCGAGCCCTAGCTGCTCGGTGCAGGAGAATGGTGCCAGCAGGAGACGCTGGGCATAATAATAATAATAATAATAATAATAATAATGATAATAATAATGTTTTCTAATTGCAGCTGGGAAGGGAGCGTGATGCTACGTCTCTGTCCCCCGGATGAAGAGTCATTTTAAAAACACACGAAGGGCTGTCAGTGGCTGGATTCGGCTGTGGCAGTGACATCCTGACTTCTGTGCCCTCTGCCCGCTCTCGCTCAGGCCGACCCCAGCCAGGGGGCCTCCGGGGGTCCCTCGTTCCCAGCCCCAGGAGTTGGGGATCTCTATAACGTCCGCCACTTCAGGGCCAAACCCTGCGGTTCCGTGCGACGTTTTGGAAGCTCCCCTGATTTCGCCCGTGTGGCCTCTCAGCTCGCCCTGGGCTGGATGCCCCCGCCCGGGCCCGCACTCGCCCGCAGCCGCGCTGTCCTTGTCACGCCCTTGCCCGCTCTGCCCCCGGCTGCCGGCCGGGCAGCCTCTGTGGGGCCCTCCGCCTGCGCCCCCACCCGCACCCGTCTCCGCTCCGTCGGCTGGAAGCGAGGGTCCCAGCTCCGTCTGCTGCGAACACGCGCGCTCCTCCGCCTGGAATCCACTGCTGACGCCCATCCTCGGGCCCGCACGGGGGGGCATGAGGTCTGGCGGGTGTGGGCAGAGTTCCTCTGGGGACAGAGTCCGCCGTACCTTCATTACATTTTCGTGGGGCATGTGTCTCCAATGCGCACGGAGCGCCACCAGCTGAAGCAGGAGCTTCCGAAGGCAGACACGGAGAGATGTTCACCGTTTGTCTGCGTCCGATGCTGACAACGCGCCCGCCGCATGAATTCTTAAAACAGGCCCTGTCGCTGGGCACAGCCGTGAAAAAATAAAGCTGTCATTCCTTCACCAGGCGAATTTTTATGTAAATTACATCGAATAAATTAAAAATAAACATAGGCATCAAAACTAATTGCCTTTTTTTTTTAAATAAATGAAGAAGCTGGCAGGGTTGATCTTTGAAATTGGAATCATCTTATCTAATACCAAGATACGGGCTCAGGATCCAGTAAAAGGCAGAAAAAAATATGCAAAAATCGCAATAGCGAAGTAGGCGTGATCGTCACTCACTCGCGAGGCACGTGAGACAATACAAAACGTTCCTTACATCACACTCACGCCATCTGGTGTCACGCCTTGCTCACTGGAGGTGTTCCGAGAATCTCAGGTCGATATAATTAAATGGGAATAAACATGTGACAGATACGGATTTTGTAAATACACATTATGTCTCCGTTATCAAGGTAAATTATAGTTTAAATGAATGTCATCATTCAGGTACTGTGTTTAATTTCTGGTAGCAATGGATGCAGATTTAAAGTTAGCACTGGCGTTAATTAATGTGACACAATTTATAGAAACGCTGGCCTCGATGTTATAAAGTGCCTAAAAATTCCTTAGAGTAAAAAAGAGACATTACTTAGAAGAGAGAAGAAAACATTCTCAAAAATGCTTTGATACAAAAATGAAATCGCGTACCTTTGTTTTAACGGTTGAAGTAACGAATACGTTTTATTATTTTAGGTCATACTAAAAAAATAAAAGTTCGAATAACGAAGGTAACGGAAATTTCATCGGGCTATTTGATGGGCAAACATTGAGATGGCATCCATTAAATATATTTATGAATAAATAACACACACTTGTGCCTGCCACTCCCTGTTAAATAAAATAAATGAGAGAAGCAGTTTTTAAATTTTTACCATTAGAGTAGATTTATTCCTTGTGTATTCATTCCAACATGGACCAAGGTACTTCCTTTTACCTGATGGTTTTGAAGGGAACAATTCAAAAGAAGTTAAAATTTTGAATTTCAAAATACGGTGCAAATACCACCACTTTGCAGAGCCCGGAAGACTGTTGGTGCCGGTGACCCTATAGCTTGGGACGTGGTGGCGCTGAGCATCGGAACGCTGGCCGAGCTGGCGTCACTCTCTGAACGACGGCTCTCCAGCGGAATGATCCGGGAGCTCTAACAATACGGACGCCCGGGGCCTCAGCCTAAACCAGCAGGGCAACCGACACGCTCACCTGGCCGCGTCCGGTGCCCGTGTCCAGAGCGTGGGACAGGGGGGGCCCTCTGGGGCCCCGGCTCGCACGCACGCGTGTCGGGAAACACTGCCTCCACTGGACCTCCCTATGGCCGTGTTTTGGGGGACACTCGAGCAGTCTGCGTGGAAAGGCACCTCACTTTTGGATGCACTCACAGTATCTTCTATATGCAAAAGCAAATGGACCTGTTTTTGAGGGACCTCAAAATTCAGTCTCTCCGTAGACTGAATTCTATTCACGGCACTGAGAAGGATTATCGATTATCAGGAGCATATCGAGAACGATACGACCCTATCCCGGTATAATCACTAGGAATCAGATACAAAGCGGAAGTTTGAGAATCAGCCCCCTGCATACCACTGGATAAAGCAAGCATCCAGACCACTGGGATAGATAGTTACCAATTTAAAACGAGTGCTAATCGATATTGATTGATTCAAATGTAGCTGCCATTCCAGCAGAACAAGGAAATCTGCATTCCACCATAAACACATTAAAATTAATACGTGATTAGTCGTCACCTGTAGAATTTCCAACACGAACTGTTAGAAATAAATTAAAAATAATAAAAAAATAATAAAATATTTAAAAAAGTAATAAAATAATAAAAAATAATAAAATAAGTACATAAAACAGTATTTCCAAGCGCACATCTCCGCTTTCGTCTCTGGCGAGAGCATCGCACAGTATCGGGTTGGAAAGCACAGCTCTCCTGCTGTTTTATAGATTTTTTCCCCTCCTCGCACGGAGCGCCCTTACCTTGGAACTGGGCGTTGAACCCCTGGCGCCGGTGGTTGCTGTCGGACGTGAAATGCAGCCGCAGCCAGTTCTTGTTGCTGATCACGGGCGAGGGGAGGTTGGTGCCCGTCAGCCTGGAGAGGACAGAGGAGGAAACAGCCCCTGGTGAGCGGCAGAGCCGACGTCTGACCCAACACCCACCTGCACGACCTGCTTTGGTCCCCGTGATCCTTGTTGTAAAAACCCTCGTGGATTAGCTGCTATTTTCTCCCTGGAGAGAGAACAGTTAGTTGTTTCCCGGAGAGATTAAGCGTCTTGACGCAGTAACCGAGGAGCCAGGGTTCAAACACGCACAGCCAGTGCCCGGGGGGCCTGACCGGCGACAGCTCCTGGCTGGGCGCGCCCCGCCCCGCCCTGTGGCCGGGGACCCACGTGCCTCAAGGCCGCGGTGCTCGCGGCCACTTCGGCTCGTAAAGTCCCACATCATCACCGTCGTCTGCTGTCATTCCTACCTTCTGTGCTGGTCTAATGCGGGTTCCCAGCGCAGGAGGAAAACGGGCACCCTCCCTGTGGACTTTCCGGGTCCCCCCCCATCCCCGGGGACAGCGGCGAGGCCACCGGGGAGTGCAGGGTCAGCCGGAGGGTGACGGGTGCTGCTGCTGCCGCGCGTGCCGAGGTCCCTTCGTCTCCGGAGCGTTACGGACAGACACGCAACCGGCCAACCGCAGGCATCCGGCATTTTGCGCATCGCCCCTTCCCCAAACCCCCTCGGCTCCGGGACAGGCTGTGAGCTGCAGCCAGCACGGGGGGCGACAAAGGGGGGCAGAGACAGTTCGCGAGGCCACCACCTGCGACCGCCAGGCCGGGGCCCTGCTCTTGTCACGCGTTCTCTGTTGCCACCGCCCACGCGGCGCGCGCGTCCCATCCCGCGAGCCCCGGTAACTTAGCAGCGCCGGCGAGGCGGGCGTGGGGTTGGGGACGGGACCTTTAGGGGGGGTGACTGAGGGTGACTGACGTCACGGGTGGGGCCGGGGCCGGGAGGACCGTGGTCCTAATCTGGAGAGGAAGGATCCCTGGGACGCGCGCTGGGAGGACGCGCCAGGTGAGAACGCGCCAGGCGAGGACGCGGAGGGGCCGCGGCGCGGGAGCCACCCGGGAAGCCGGCTCGTCGCTCGCCACGGTCCCGGGAACGGTGAGCCAGCTCGTCGCCACGGGAACGGGGATCCAGCCTGGCCACCAGCTCGTCGCCACGGGAACGGGGAGCCAGCCTGCACCGCCGCAGCCCGTCCCGCGCTCATCTGTTACGCAGCCGCAGCTGACTCGTGCAGGCCCTGCCCCCTCTACCACGCCGTGTCCTCCTGCCCCCAAGGGGCCTGCTAGGTCCAGTTTCCAGGGCCACCTCCGAGCCCCCACCCCCCAGCCCCCACCCCCCAGCCCCAGAGGCGACCCTCGGCCCCCTCACGAGCGCGTCTGTGGCCTGAGCCCGGCGCCCAGAGCGCACCGCCCCCAGCTCCCACCTGCGCGGACCCCACCCCCGCACAGCTGCCCTCCCCACCCCGCAGGTGCGACCCCGCCCCCAGGGCCCGGCTGCGTCCGCGGTCACCTCTCCCTGCGTCCCCTAGGACTCCTGGTCCCTCGGAATCACGCGGCTTCCCCCGCGCCAGGGGCTCCTGGAGGCTTAGCCAAGGTTTCCGTCCCCTGTTCGGTGCCCTCGGGCTGGGGGAGGCCCGCGGCGTCGGTGGAGCGCATGAGGGGCTGGATTCTCCACGATCCCTGAGAGTTTGCGAGTGGATGATCTGTACCGCCCATCGAAATGTCCCGTGGTGCTTTGCAAATCGGATCGATAATATTGCATCTCTTTATTGAAAGCAAAGTGATGTCCTCCTTGGGGAATGTGACACTCCGGCGATCAGAACGCTCAGATAGAAGGTGTGCTCTGTACACATCAGCAGGTGAGGAAAAGTGTATTGTGACAGCACGTAATTCACCCCGACGCCAAGCGGCCCCCGAAATGCAGCGACGGTTCAGCGAGAAGGCGTTTCTGGAATTTCAGGGCCTCTGGCCTTTCGTGAGGTTTAACTTTGAGTATAAAATAGTCAACGGAGAAATACAGATTTCACAGCCGGAGGCTATCGACTATCCCTGGCTTTATTTATGGCCTTCGCAGGCGCCAGGTGGCCGAGCGCCCAAGGAGAGAAGCCGCCTCGCCCCAGGCCGCAGCCCCCGCGCCCCAGGCCCCGTCACACCCCTCTGTGGACCTAGGGGCTCCGCGTGCGTCTCCGAAATAGAAAGGGAAGAATATCAGCCAACGGCTGCATTTTCCGGTACGTCATCTATTATTTTAGCGACACTTACCAATCAAAAATTTTAGCATAAAACGTGGCAGGTTATCTTTTTTATTTTATTTATTTATTTTGGTTCTACCTCCGAAACTATGGACCGTGTTTTTCTCGAGAAAAATCAATATAAGTATTGATTTAACTATTATTGGCTTACGGTTGCTTTCTTAGTGCTTCATCGCCGCTGTTTTATCGGTGTATGACCGTTGCTGATTCTAAATCCGTCTCGAAGAAAACGCTACGCGTAACAACGTTCTTCATTTCATTCTCTGGACCTTGGTTTTTGTCTCGTGAATTATTGGAAGCTGCAGGATTCAGTCGTTGACGAGGATCAGGTGAAGCGCAGTTGGGGTACGAAGCTGCTTTTTCAATGGTCGTGGGAATCACATTTAGAGAGGGCCACTGGGCGGGGCCGTGAGCACCTGCTCGTGAGAGGGAACCTTCCCTCAGATGACACGCAGTTAGTGACATCGACTGGACTCGTATATGAATTGTCAGCTCAGGTTTCGCCTGCTGGGCCCTCGGTGCGACAGGGGGGTGGCAAGGTCAGAGGGAGGGACAGCGACACCTGTGCGTTTCGTCTGAATCGCCGGCCATCACCTCCTAAATGACGCTCTTTGAATTGTGGGTTTGGCTCGTGAACTTTGCGTGAAGGCGGGAGGGAAAGAAAGGTCTGGGTGTGGAATGAGACGAGGGCCTCTGTCGAGGCGGGTGGCACTTTGCTCAGCTGAGGAGTCGCCATCTTTGACTGCAAGCACAGATTCTTGCCCCCGGGATCGGGGGTCAGGTCAGACTTCTGTCAACAAGAACCTTCTTCGGGGGTGGCTGTAGCTCATCGTTCTGCGAATCACGCTGAGGTGGTCTTGAGGCTCTGATTTGAGGTTTTCAGCGTCGGTGCGATGCAACTTACACAGTGTGGCAAATGCTTTATGCACGTGATGTCACACCCGTCACCCGTTTGGACAAACGCCAGTTTGTTCCCCATCCCGTGGCATGCAGAACGGTGTCTGCGCCCTGTTTTCTAACAGCTGTGCCCCCACTTTCTCCGCCAGAGGTCAGGCCCCTATTATAATCGGATGTGAATCCTGACACGCACTTTTCTTTCTGTTTTTCTTAAATGTCTCCCGTGCTGAAAACCACTTTTCATAACCGTAGCTTTTGACAACATGTGGGTTCTCCTCTCTTTTCCACTCGCCCCGCCCGGGAGCGTGAAGGTGGCCTCGTATTTCTCATCCCCCCATCGCCGCGTGAAGGGCCCGAGCCACCTGGGAGCCAAGCGCCTTCTGGAATACTGCCTCGCCACCGACATCCTGGCCCAGGGCCTCTGAGCCCCCACCAGCATGAACCCCTCTGCAGCGATCCTGCTACAAAGGTGTCCTGTCTGGACGCAGGCCCAGGGCCGCGTCCCAACCCCGTGTCCGTCCGTGGGGGAGCCACCCGGGGGGGCCGTGTCCGCTCCGTTCTTTGCTCTTGGCCCGGCCCCGCAATGGACCTGGCGACCCTAAGGGAACGGAGCCGTCGAGGGCACGGCATGGAGACATAATGAGGTGCAGACCCCAATCCCCTGTCCCCTCGTGTGTCTGTCACCTCAGCGGTGTCCCCTTCACCTTCCTAAATCTTGGCCTCCTCAGTGAACAGGGACGGGGACGGGCCCCTCAAAGGCTTCAGGTGAAGGGGCGGCGAGTACAGAAGGCACAGCTGACTCTTAGTGAACGGTAGCAGCTGCGTCTCCGTCACGCCGACGCTGGGAGGCAGCCCGGCTTTGGGGACGCGCAGTGCCACGGACGCGGGACGCAGGGTCGGGCCGTGCGCTTTTCGTGGCCGATGTCGCCCCAGTCGGTGTAATGAAGAAGAACATACATCTCGGGAGTCAGCAAACCACCACCTGTGGGCCCCACCCGGCCCCGCTGGTCTCTGTAAAGTTTTACCGAAACACAGCCGCGCTCGGGGATAACGTGGTGTCCCCGGCGGTGTCCACAGCAACGGCGGAGACGAGCAGCTGCAGAAACAGCGGGACCCCGAAATCCCTAAAATACTCGCTGTCCAGCCCTCTGACATCCGCGTCGAACAGATTCTAAACCGTCGCTCGCTCTCACACGGACCGGACAAATAACTGACCTTGATAGTTTGCTTTAAAAAAATAAAAAGGTTCGTATTAACGTAGTCGTGTCGCGATCTCACTGCATAGCTTATGATTTTATAATTCTAAACTTCACCGAAAAGCAGCGCATCTCACGCCTACGGCAAGAGAGCGGATTGTTCCGCCCGCGGCGACTCTGGCCAGGTCAGACAGAGTTTTATTCGACAGTCGGTGATTTCAGAAAGTCAGCTTTCAGCTACAAGAAAGGCTTACGCCAGCCGGGCGCGTGTGCGGTGGGGATGCTGTGTGCGCGCGCGCGTGCAAACGTGTGAACGCACGCATTTGTTTGCGGGAAAGGAGCAGGGGACGGGGAAGGCTGGAGAAGAGAGAGAGAGAGAGAGAGAGAGTGAAAGTGTAGCGACGGACGGAGGAGCCAGCACGGAATAAGCAGGCCGCACAGCGAGCGCAGAGGCGGGACCGCAGTCTGTGCAAGGACAGGAGCGGGGGGCGCAAGGAGTCCTTCTCCCTCCTCCGCGGAGCAGACCCCGGGGAGAGATTCCCAGGGATGTGCCGTTATCGGTGGGAACAGCAGAGATTTGCAGAGCGGCTTCGTGCTAGTAACCCATGGCCTCCCGTGGTCAGGGATGGCCTGTGTAACAATCCCGCTCACAGCTCGAGCTTTCGTATCTGTATCGAACAGCATCCATGGCGCGAAGGCTGACGACAATAACGCCGCCTCCCGGGAAAGGCCGGGCTGTCTCTGTGACACTCACACCCCCTGGCTGATGCTAACGGCTTCTCCCATCGTCTGCGAACACCGTGGAATAAACAGTCCCCACCTCCCAGGAATCTCCATTTCTCCCCCTCGTGCGAGCCCCGGGAAAGTTAGTGCCCCGTCCGCGGTGTGCGAGGAGCCGCCCGCTTTGGGGACGGGCTGCTTGCACGGCTTAGCGGCCTCAGGCTGGACGCGGTTGCGTTTTCTTTAACAGGTGTGTGCGGGTTGGGTGCGGTCTGTCCTTACGTCACTGTCCCAACGACTGCCAGATCCGTTACGTTTCCTCAGAGGTGCTGGCACCCCGTGGGCGTGCACCCCGCCACCCCAGCTAGACGCGCAGCCCCCTGTGCAGCCACGTGCACAAATCACAGCCTGGAACGCCACACGGCCACCCAGGTCCCCGCGCCCAGCAGCCCCATGGCTGGGCTCGGCTCAGCTCAGCTCAGCTCGGCGGGGCTCCCCACCGCCCGCCGGGCCTGTGGGGTCCCCTAGACGCTGGCCCGGCCCCTCGTTTCTCCACGGACCGATGGCATCGTGCTCCACGCTCCTGTGTTCGCCGCCCCACCTTCCTCAGTTACTGGGGTTCAGGTCTGCACCCTGGCGTCGGCACCCCCACGTGTGGCCCCGCCCCCTCCCAGGCTGACTGTCTGTCACTCACTGCTACGGGAAGTGCACGCAGTGTGACTCCGGGGCCTGAGGGTTTGACCTGGCTGCCCTCGTCAATGCAATGCTTTATTCTCTCTGTGAAGGAGTTTTAGAAAATTTCCGATAGAAAAGTCAGAGAGTCACTTCTTTCAGGGGTCCTGTGACGCTTCAGGCTTCGGATTGGTTCAGAAAAATACAGTGTGCGCGCGCGGAAATATGCACCCCGTACGTTTAGAATTCAAATGTCCCAGAAACGAAACATTGGTGACACTCGGCGCAAGGTCAAGGAGCAGAATTTTTCTTCCAGAAACCCTCATATTGTGCTTCTTCAGTTCATGCGTCTCAACTCAGGGGCCGCCGTTGCCCTGCCTTGCAGCGGCGCCGGTTCACCCGGCCCCTTCTGACACGAGGCATACGCGGAGATAGAGACGTTTGTGTTGTTGTTGGTTTCCAGCTTCCTCTGGTCAAAGTCGCGCCCGGGACATCCGTCCACAGCTGCGTATTTTGGCAGCGTGTCCATCTGAACCGCGCCATCGTGTTCTGCGTTGCCAGCGTGCCCGCCGGGGTCTCCTCCACTCCCGAGGGGCACCTGTGTGTCACTTCTGGTTTTGGGTGATTACACACAGAGCTGCTTTGAACGTTCCCGCGTGTGCCTCTTGGGTGGATAACTGAACGCATGTCTAGGAACGGAGGATAAACGTGTGTGTTTGACGTCGTCTAATAGTTTTACGAGATACAGGGCCAGCCAGACGGTGCCGGGCGGGTGGCCTGTGGGTTCCGGTCACGGTCGCACCCCGCAGGCGTGGTGCGCCCCACGTGGGCGCGCCCGCCGTTTGGGGCCGAGCGCCGTCTCTCTGTGAGCTGTCCTCTGAGCATCTCTGCCTCGTGAATCCAACACTTCGCTCCTCCTCATGGAAGGGCTCCTGGAATCTCTCTCTCTGAAGCGTCGTTTCTAAGCCTATTGCCACTTCTCCCCCTTGTGGGCTGTCTGTCTTTTGCTGATGTGTAAGGCGTCTCTGAGCAAGTAGTTAATGCTGAGTACCTGTCCTCACTCTCTAGCTCATGGCATCTTTTGATGAACAGAATTTCTCAAATTTGACATGTCTAATGGGTTGATATTTTTTATCGGTAATACTGTTCAGGTTTGAAAACCCTTTTCCCACTCAGCGGGCATGAAGATAGTCTCTGGTGTTGGGCTCTAGGAAATTATTTTTGTTTTAGATCTGCAATCGCTCTGTAATTATAAAGGGTCCAGCTTACTTTTCCAAACGAATATACTATATACCCAGCGCCATCCGAGAGCTGTATGCCTTTGTCGTCGGTTCATTTTCATTGCTGTATAGTGTTCCATTTAGTGGCTATGCCACAGCTCCACTTTTTTTGCCATCGATGGGCGTGTCTGGTCTTTCAGTCCTTACCCCGCCCCCCACCCCCCACACAGAATGTGGGGTCAGCTCTGCTGCACACCCCGACCCTTCTCCTCCACTCAGCGACTCACGCCTTAAGAACTTAATTACTATAATGGGTCTTGTCAGCTGGTAGTATACGGCCACCAGCTTTATCTTTCTCAAAATTGTTTTTTGTAGAACACTCGGCCTTCCATGTTTGCGGATAAACGTCCCCATCAGTTTGTCGACTTGCAGAAAACAAGATAACCCAGCAACAAGTAAAATGCTTTGGTACTTGGGTTGGGATCGGTTTAAATCTACTCATCGGTTTTGGCGAGAACTCCTATCTTTACAGCGGTGTGTCTCTGACCCTGGAGCGTGGCGTTTATCTGCATCTCTTCAGTCGTCTTGAATTTTACTCAAT
>PVKZ01007308.1:0-24611 GCA_004027375.1 Macroglossus sobrinus | reverse complement strand
CCTCCATGGACTCCCGCAGGCCCCGCCCACCTCTCTCTACGGTCTCTTGCAGGCCCCGCCCACCCCTCCATGGACTCCCCGCAGGCCCCGCCCACCCCACCATGGACTCCCGCGGGCCCCGCCCACCTCTCCATGGACTCCAGCGTGCCGTCCAGGCTGCCCAGGTGCTCGGGGATGGGCAGCAGGGTCTTGCCCTTGATCTTGCCGCCCATCACGAACATCTCGTTCTTCAGCTTGTGCACCTGCTTCATGATGTCCTCGGAGACCACCCAGGGCCAGCCGTCCAGGTTCTCGCTTTGGTTTAACAGGGAGTAGAGGACCTGGAAGGAAGCGGGCCTTCTGCGACCCTGCCACAGCCCGGGGACACGGGGCCCCTCCGCGCCCGGGACCCGGGGGGCTGTGGCTCCTTCCACGCCCGGAGGGGTGTCGACCGAGGACGGCGGCCCAGCTCCCGTGTCCTGCTCGTGGCAAAGCCGGCTCCGGGAAGGGGGGCCCCTCCTGCGACACCAGCACACACCCCTTTGCCGACAGCGAACACTCCGTGCTGCCTGGGGGTGCAGTTGTGGGCTGAGCCGAGACCCCCAAATTCACATGCCGAACCCGTAACCCGCAGCACCTCGGGACGGGACTGTGTTTGGAGAGAGTGCCTGTCACGGTGTCATTAAGTTAAACCGAGGCCACGTGGCTGGGCCCTCACCCAGCGTGACTGCTGCCCCGATGAGGAGCTCGGGACACGGACACACACAGAGGGACACCGTGTGAGGACACAGGGAGGAGACGGCCATCTGTAGGCCGAGGAGGAGAACGACCCTGCCGGCTCCAGGAGTCACGCAGGTGCCGTGGGCTTCAGCGCTGGGCTGCGGGCGCCTCGCTCGGGCACGGGGTTGGGGGGTGCGGGGTTGAGGGGCACTGGCCTGGGCCCTGCCGAGCAGCCCCCGAGCCTTGGGCTCACACGAGGCAGCAGCGTGAGCCCCCGTTTTACAGATGAAGACAGCAATGGCTAAGTCCCCCGTGCCGGGGCCAGTCTGGCTGCCCTCTGCGGGCCGCGCCTGCCACAGCCGCGGGCGTGACACCGGGGACGGCGACGCAGGACCCCGCTTCTCCCTGTCTTCACTCCGAGTCTCAGCATTGGGGGACCCCAGCTCCTGGTACCCTGGTACCCTGGTGGCCCACGCCGCCTGCGGCTGTGAGAAGGGGCGGGAGGCAGCGCGGCACGGAGGTGCCCGTGACGTCGAGAGAATGGCAGCCTTCGG
This sequence comes from Macroglossus sobrinus, assembly GCA_004027375.1. Taxonomy (NCBI): domain Eukaryota; kingdom Metazoa; phylum Chordata; class Mammalia; order Chiroptera; family Pteropodidae; genus Macroglossus; species Macroglossus sobrinus. Next base: position 23,358 of record PVKZ01007308.1, on the reverse strand, counting down.
GGGCACGGTGGCGCTGGGAGGTCGTGCTGGCACGCGGGTCTGTCTCAGCCCCCGGGCGGGTGGGGCGGGCCGTCCCGCACACCTGCCCAGCTCCCAGGCCACGCCGGTCCCCGCGGGAGCCCGTGGGACCCCGGCACCCACCTCCTCCACCACGGCGATCAGCTGGTCCACCGGCGCGGGGCTGATGTCCCCGTACAGCAGGCTGTCCTTGTAGTTGTCCTTGCTGATGTTCCTCGCCTTCTTCTTGACGAAGTAGACGCCCTTGGACTTGAGGGAGGCCGGGAAGCCGAGGCAGGGCACGATCGCGCCGGCCGGGTTGAGCGTCAGCACCAGGACCAGGGTTTCCGGCTTCTCCAGGAAGTCCGTGAACAGGGCCAGGTTCTCCTCCAGGCTCATCATCTTGCTCCACTTGTCCGGCTTGAACTTGAGCATGGTGGACGCCACGCCCTCCAGGTACTCCAGCCTCACGTCCGGCGTGATCGTCATCCTGACGTCGTCTTAGCGCCCCGGGCGTCCGCCCGTCACCGCGGCTGCCCACCTGTCACCACGGCCACTTGAAGCCCCTGTGCCAGGCAAGCGGGAGAAGAGAGGGCTCGTCGTGCGTGCCTGTTCCCAGCCGTGGCCGGCCTGCGCGTGGGGGAAGGGCGGGCGGTCCCCTGCCTCCACCCCCTCCCGTGGGCTGTCACCCCGCGGTGTGTGTGCGCGTGTGTCAGTGGCGACCATAGAGCTCACGGGCTGGGGACGGTGGAGCTGAGCACTCGGGGAAAAGGGAGACAATGATCACAGCCAGACCTTCTGGGGGCGACGGGGTAGGAAAGGCCGGGTTCACGGGCCCGGGAAGCAGGGCCTCGAAGACCTCGCACCCCCAGGATGTGTGGGAGACGCAGAAAGAGGAGGGGCGGGCTGGGGGCGCAGGACGTGAACTTCCGCACGCTCCCCCCGTCCTAAGCTAGCCAGGGCGTGCCCCAACTTCTGCTCTGCTTTTCAGCTTCTCGCCCATAAAAGGATCCCCCCATGGGCCCCTCAGAGCCTGCTTCTGTCCTGCCTGGGTGGACTGGAGGGTTGGGGGGTGGTCCCCTGAACAAACACCCTGCGGTCTCGAAAAGCCACGAGCGGAGTGGGCATCCCTGTGGTGCCCCCGAAGTCCAGTGACCAAGATAAACGCCGTGTCCCCATCGCCACAAGCAAAACTGCTGCGAACTCATGGTGGACAAAACGTTAGGACTCCAGGTAAAGCCAGGCTCTTCCGAGAGGGCCAGCGTGGCGGGGGGACGAGGGGCATGGGGTCGGCGGGGAGTTAGGCCCGATGCCGGCTTCCCCTCCAGCCCGGGACGCTGCCGCTGTGCCCAGATTTCTGGGGGAAGCCGGGGCTCCCGGCTCCTTAGGGGGCTGGGAGGGACAGCCCCGCAGCTGTGTCACCTCTCTGGCCTCAGCTCTGTGGGGCTTCCTCAGCCCCAGACCTGGCCCTGCACGGCCCTGGTGTCTCCGCGGTGGCAGGTGACGCGGGAGCACTCACGGGACCGGCTCCTGCTGTGCCCGCAGTCACAGCCTTTGCGACAGGCACGGTCTGCCGTGCTCGGAGAGACGCTTGTCCCGTGTGTGTGTGGGGGGGGAGGGGGGCTGAGTTTCACCCCGGCCACCGCATCACAGCAGGACAGCCGTGTGGCGGGAGCCCGCAGCCTGCCGCATGCCACGCTCCCCGCGAGTGGGCTCAGGGAGGACGTACGGGGAGCCGGGCGGCCCGCGGGCAGAACCTGTCTCACGGGACATGTCTGCGGATGCTGGGGAGCTGCACGCGACGCTCGTGGGGCGCCCACTGCCCGGAGGCCCCCCGGAGGGTCCCCCGCATGCTGCTGAGCTGCTCCTGCGCCAGACGTGGGGACGGGGGACAGGGGACAGGAACGCCGGGAGGCTCCCGTCTGCAGCTGCCTTACCGTCGGCCTCGCCGAGCTGGTAACGCTGCTGGAATTTAAGGAGCATCGTCCCGTTTACTCACTTTGTACGTTTGACCTTCTAGAAAATCGACTTTTCTTCCGAGAGTGGCATTGGGGGGTGTGGGGGAGGGTCTCCCTCCAGAGCCACACCGTGTGTGGTTCGAGAGACCCTGGAGTCCCCCAAGTCTCTCCCCGCCAGCCAGTCTCATCTCATCTAGTCCCACCTAGCTGTGTTTTGGGGCGAAGGCCAGGTGATCCCAGTTAGCTGACAGTGTCACCCCACACGACGCTTCTGGAGGAGGGCCAGCATGGCCGCGTGGGGGTGGGGGGCGCAGGGACGGCCTCTCAGGGGGTTGGGGGGTCCAGGAGAGGGCAGTGGGCTGACGAAGGCCAGAGGCCAGCACAGAGGACACAGGGAGACAGGCCAGGAAGGAGGCAGGCCAGCACGGCCGCGTGGGGGTGGGGGGCGCAGGGACGGCCTCTCGAGGGGTGGCCCTAGGCCGGGCCCTCGGCACCAGACAGGAGCAGCCGGAGTTGGGGGGTCCAGAAGAGGCCAGCACGGAGGCCACGGGGAGACGGGCCGGGAAGGAGGCGGGCCAGCCGCGGGCAGCATGCACGCCGGCCGGACCCCCGACCGGCCCTGCGCGGAAGGCCAGCGGCTGGGTGACGGGTGTCCGTCTGCCCGGGCCTGGCTTCCGCCCCGTCCCCTGGATCCCCCCAGCGAAGGGACACTTACCGACCGACGGCCCACGGCTGTCACAGCCACGAGCAGGGCACACCGGTGGCGGCTCGTCACCCGGCCAGGGACTGAGACGGCTCCCTCCCCTCCAACGACTGCAACTGCCACGGAACTTCTGAGGGTCCCCGGGGCTTCCAGAACCTTCTCCCCAGGACCTGCTCGGCGGGCGCAGCACAGCGAGCGAGCCCCCCTCCAACCCCTCCACGGAGGGGAGGCTCTTGGGCTGGAACGTTTTAAAGCCCCATCGGACACTCTTTGCCCGTGAACGCAGCCTGCGGCCTGCCTTGGGCCGCTGCTGACGTGCTGGGGTTGCCACCTGTGGTGTCACTAGTGGTTTCCATTTGTCTCGCCCCCTGCTTTCCTCTCCTGCCTTCCTCTGGATCAAGAGTCATTTTTATCGGTTCCCCTTCCCCGTTTCTTGGGGATCAAATGCCGTCTGTTTTACTTTCGGAGGCGCCAGGCGTGAGGGCATGTGTCCGGCTCCCTCAGAGCACGCCACACCCCTGCTCTCCCCCCAGCACGGCAAGGGTGGAGGGGGGCTTCGGCCCCTTCCGTGGCTCCCCTGTCACGCCCACTATTGTCATGCATGTTGGTTCTGGAGCATCCGTGTCATTCACAGTGCGGTTAAGGAGATAGTCACTAGACCCCCACCCACATAATCACCCCCATAATCACCACTTCCTCCTCCTGTGAGGGGTCAAGTCCCGCCCGCCTCTCTTCATCTCCTTCATCATGTTCCCTTCATCTTCTGGAGACGGTGGCGGTGGCTTCGGTGGCAGCGGAGGGCGGGGAAGGTTCACCTCAGTTCCTGGGGCGCTCCCGAAGGGCAGCGGAGCTCAGAACACACGAGAATGCCCCCCTCCAAGCCATGTCCACTCCCTGACATTGCGCTAGGGTTCCCAGCCAGGAAATCAGGCAGGAAATAGAAAAAAGGGACCATCAGACTGGAAAAGAAGGGGTAACACTCTCTCTACTCGCCGATGACATCATCCTGGATGTAGACGATCCTATAAAAATCCATAAAATAACTATTCGAGCTAATAAAAGACTCAGCAAGGCTGCGGCGGGATGCCAGAGGGACACACGGGAACCAGCACCCCGTCCTTCCTTACGCCAGCCCGGAACGACCCGGGGGCGAAATTCAGGAAACGGTTCCGTTTACGATGGCATAAAAAGAATAAACTATCTGGGCATGATTTTTTTTTAAAAAAACTAAGTGCCAGACTCGTACACGGAAAACCACAAAACCTCAAGGAAAGAAATGAAAGATCTGGAGAAACAGAACCACATCCCGTGCTCGTGGGCCCAGGATGACTCCGTGTTTCGTTAAGGGGACGATTGTCCTCGAATCCATCTCCAGATTCACACAGGTCCCTGTCCGAATCCCAGCGGGCTTTTCTTTGCTTTTCTTTGCTTTTTTTTCTCCTGCAGAAATAGAAAGTCAATCCTCAACCTCACAGGGAAACGTAAGGACCGAGAACAGCCCAAACCACCTGGAAGCAGAAAAGCGTTAAAGCAGTCACAGGTCTCAACGTCAGAGTGTTTGACGAGGCGACGTGCTCAAGCCCGAGTGCCGCTGGCCAACCACAGACACACGGACCGATGGAACAGCGTCGAGAGTCCAGAAATCGATGGTGCACGTTCGGGCAGCTGACTTCAGACAAAGGTGCCGAGACCGTTCTACGGGGAGACAGTGGTCCTTCGACCAGTGGCATCGGGATAACTGACCACCCGCACGCAAAGACGTGAGGGTGGACGCCTCGCCTTACACCGGCTACAAAAATTAACAGAAAAATGAATCAGAGGTCTAGAGAAAGAACTAGAATTATAAAACCCTTAGAATAAAACACAGGAGTAGACTGTTAGGATCTCGGATGAAGCGATGGTTTTGTACAGATGGGACCAAAGGCGTAAGTGGCCAAAGAGAAAGAGATACAGTGGGCGTCACCAAAGTTTAGAACTTCGAAGCTTCCAAGGTCGCCGTGGCTCCGCTCCGGCCTCTGGAGCGGGCTTCCCACGGCCCGTGGCGGTTCTGAGGGAGCCGTGGGGTGGGGGTCGGGGGGGTCTTCCTTCCCCGCGGTTTCCCAGGTGATCAGGACAGAGGGGCTGGCAGGGGTGTGAGGGCTTTAGAATCAAGCTTTGTCTCAAAGGTGGTCCCCGCTGCATGCTGTGAGCTGGAAAATCAGGTTCCAAACTCGGCTCCACTCATCCTAAAATGGGCGGTCCCGACAAGGTCCCCATCACTCCGGGGCCCACAGGGGACGTCAGCTGGCCTCCTGCCGGCCCCCAGGAGGCAGCCGGCCTGCTCCAGTGGGCGCGGTGCTGGCAGCAACCTCAAGGTGACCCGCCAGCGCCGATGGGTCTGGGGACTTTTCCGGTTCGGTTCTGGAAGCCTGGGTCCCGGGTTGTGGGCGGAGCCGGGCGGGTGGCCGGAGGACGCTGAGCCCCGGTGTCCCTCATTTCCCAGCCACCTTCAGGGAGGGGACCAGACAGAAGGGGACCAAACAGAAGGGGACATGCTGCTATGATAAATGGCCCCGTCCTCGGCCAGAGGCTGACGCAGGGGCCGTGCGTGCTCCTTACACGGCTGGGGTGCGCGCCCTGCTCCCACCCCGGCCGGACGCTCTTCCTCCCCCCCCCCCCCCCCCGCTGGAGGAGACTCAGGGACGCCCAGACGGCCCTGGCACGGGGGACCCATGTCCTGGGGGGAGATTTACAGACAGACGTGAGTCAAACCACAGGCAGGAAATTCCATGTCCAGACCTCACTGGCATTCTTTCCTGACTCATTACGTGCAAAGTACGCTTCACTGTGCAACCAAGCGGAGACGCCCCCCCAGCCAGAGGCCCAGCCCCCAGGCCCCCCCACAGTCAGAGTTAACCTTGGGTGAACCTTGGGCACGCGGTGGGGGCCAGGCGGGCAGCAGGCAGGAGAGAGGGGCAGTGCCCGTAGATGGGAGAAGCCCAGCGTCTCGCCCCCTTGGTGCGTGCTCGCTGCCTCGGGAAATCGGGGTGGAGGGCCTGCTCCGGCAAGGAGGGTCACGGTGACTGCAGCTCTGCACAAACCCGCGGGTGATGGGCGGGCGGGGAGGCCTTACAGGCCACTGGCCCCGCAGCCCCTCTGTGTCCCGCGGTTGACCGTGGCCCAGCAAACGTTGACTTACCAGACATTCCATGTTTCATTTCCAAAGTGAATGAGTCCCAAGCCACTCTAGCCCCTTCCTCCTCAGCCGAAGGTGACTTCCCGACTGGCCCGATTTGTCCTGAGGGCCACCCCCTTATGCTTATGGAAACCCCCAATCCCACACACACATCCCCGTGGACACACATCATTAAATCTGGTTTTCTCCTGTCAGAATCTGTCTTGTATTAATTTGACTGTTAGTCCAGCCAGAACTCAGCAAGGTAGGAGGAAAGTTGTAAAATTTTCTCCCCTATGGTCAGCTTTGTTTTTTGAGCAGTTTTACGTTTATGGGAAAACTGAGCGGAAAGTGTCCAGTCCCCGCACACGGCTCACACCCCCTGTCACCCCTGCTGGTCCCTTGTTTTTTTCCTATCGCTTAAGAGCGTGGAGGAGGCATATGAAAACTGAAAAGGCAGGGGCCTACAGAAATGACCGACTCAGCCGGTTCCAGAATCATCCACATCCTCTAGATCTCCCAACGGCCTTCTAGAAACTCCTGTCACGCCTACGAGACAAGTGACCCGCAGATAGATAAGACAGACCCCTGGTCTCAAAGTTCCTTCCTCCTTTGCAGCCCCCGCCAGAAACCCCCCCTCCCCGTCCTGAGTCACGAGGTGCAGAGGAACCTCGGACGAAGGACCCACGTGCCCCCTGCATGGACACTGCACAGGTGCAGAAGCTGTAAGAAATCCAACCAGGGGAAGCTCGCGTTTTGGTGCTGTCGAGCCCCACGTGCTAATAATAATCAAGTCTTCTTCCTTTGACACCTCTGTCGGGTGTCGCTTCCTGCAACCGTTAACATCTTGTAGTCACGTGGGACGCTTGTCGATACGTTGTCATTAACCGACGTCCACCGTGGACGTCACAGTCGCCCTTTCTGTGGCTTGGACAGATGGGGAATGGCGTGTCCCCACATTACAGGGTCCTGCAAAATAGTTTCACTGCCCCCTTTTTAAAATCAGGTTATTTTCTTAGTACTTGATTTTAAGGGATCTTTGTGTTAGTCTGCATATAAATCCTTTAACAGACGTGGGATCTTCAAATATTTTTCTCCCAGTCTGTGGCTTCCCTTCTCAATTCTCTTGACAGTTTCTTTCGAAGACCGGAGTTCTTAATTTTGATGAGATTCAACTTGTCGCGTTGTCATCGACGGATTGTCATTTCGATGTTGCCTCTCTCTATACAATCTTGGTCTAACCCAAGGGCACGAAAATTGTCTTTGATGTTTCCTTTCAGAAGTTTTAGAGTGTTCGATTTTCACATTTAGGTCGATGAGTGATTTTGAATTCCTTTCAAAATGGGAGATCTGGGGGAGGTGTTTACTTTTACGTTCAGGAGAGGTCTCATTGTTCCAGCGTCGTTTGTCGAAGAGACTGTCCTTTCCTCTTTGTGCGTCTTCTACCTTTGCCATAAATAAGTTGACCACTGGCGGCTGTGTCATTTCTCACCTTCTCTTCTGTCCCATGGACCGATGTATCTATTTTTATGTCGCTGTCATCCTGCCTTGGTTACTGTGACTTTGTACGTCTTAAAATCAGGTAGCATAAGTCCTCCAGGTTAGTCCTTCTCCTTCACAGTTATTTTGGTCACTCTAGTCCCTTTGTGTTTCCATAACAATTTTGAAATCAGATGGTCGATTCCTATTTTTAAGGAAACCTTCTGCGCTGTTGCTTAGCACGGACTGCATTGAATCCGTGGGGGAAGTGACGTCATTGCAATATTGGGTTTCTGGTTCACGGACCTGATACGTCTCTCCACTTAGAGGTCTTTTAAAATTCCTCTTGGCAATTATTATTATTATTTTTTTTTTGCATTTTCTTTTGGCAGCTTTTTGACAGCAAATGGCTACCCGGAAGATACTTAAACACACATGTGCATATACACGCCTGCTGTCGAAATGCAAAGATAGCACTTTGAACCACGAATAGGAAAACAGCCTCTTTTGAAAGCAACGCTTCCTCCAGATCCTACGATTTGGAAAACAGATGTTAGGAAATTATCTCCATGGGCATATGATCTTGCTGCCAAATATAATTGTTTTGCCTATTAAAGATTCCTCTATTTGTTCACTTTACATAATTATACTTTTTTAGAAACCCTCCATGGGGCGGTGGCTATGCTAGAGATGCTGAAACTGTTTTGTTAAACATTTAAGACTACAACTTCTTTCCGGCAGTGTATAAGAAAACCTGGCCGACACGAGAGAAGACGAAAATGTACCAGAAGATTCTTAAAAATCGCGTAACTGGCAGAGGAGACTGAAAAGTGACGATGTCACGTGATGTGCTACACAGAGTCAGTGACGTGACGTATGTCTGCCCTGTGGGTCTGTGGGAGCTCGGCTCACTCTGCTCTCGCTGTACCATGTGCACCTGGAAGGTTCTTTTGGTTAATAACAGCAGCTATTATTGCCTGGGCAGGAGCGCTGAGCCCCCACCGCCTCAGACCCGACTCTGACACACAGACAGGCATTTGTTAGACGAACATCACGCAGCAAAGCAGGCCTGGAGCTGTTGGTTGGCTCTGCAAACCTGAGTCACCCCTGGTCAGATTAGTGCTCTAGAACTCACCTGGGCAGACGCGACAGCTTCCAGTTGTGTCTGGTTGGCGTGATGCCGCCAGCAGCCCCCCTGTCCCCACGGCCGGACACAGGACCCGCGAGGGCGCTGGCCAGAGTCGCCCGCGCCCCACTCCCCCCGCGAGACACACACACTCCCAGGGCCGGAACGTCTCTGAGCTACAGCCAGCTCGTATATCCGCCGTGCTCGTTAGCAGATTTCCAACTTCAAACAATAGAAATGTGTCCATTTTGGGTACAGCATCAGTGTGGGGCGCGCTGCAGGTAACAGAAGGAGGTGCAGCCTTCACCTCGCCAGGGTGGTCCTTCCCGACGCCACGCCCGCCCACCAGCGGGGTTGATACTCCGTTTGCGGGGGGAACCAGTTAGCTGACGGCTCCCGGGGCGAAAGCAGCACCTCACAAATCAGTCAACAAAAATGACGTCACACCCACTATACTGACAGCTCTCCGAGCCGAGTGCAGACGCTCTGACGAACACGGGGACAGTCGCCCGCGACAGCTGCTGAAGCCAAGGCGCTCCTATGTTGTGAATTTCAGGGTAACCACGAAAAAGCGGACGACCCCCCGTCTGAGCCAGGGCTGCTTCGTGGAACCAGCAGGCGGGGTTTAAGCGACAGAGTCCGTTTCTCGCGGTTCTGGAGGCCGGGGTCCGAGGGGCAGGGGCCAGCAGGCCGGTGCTGAGTGAGGGCCCTCATCCTGGCCAGATCGCTGAAGCCATGCCGGGGGACAGTCACGTGGACGAGGCTGCCCGCTGGCTTTGAGCGTGCAGAGGCGTTTGACACAAACCACAGACCGCAGAGGGGACCTCTGACCCCCCCACCCCTGACGAACGAGGCTGAGGGGGACCAGGTGCGACCCCGCGGGGGCGGCTGGGTCTCCCCCAGGAAGGAGCCCTACGTGATGACAACCAAATGTGCCAGGGCCCTCTCGGAAATCAAAACGGTACAACGGGGGCAGGCACGTCCCCTCGCAGACGGGGCTGGACCCCGTCACGGGCCTGGAGACGTTTCCTGGTCCGTGTTTGCGAATGGGAGCCGCTGTCCGGGGCAGGAGGACGCGGTGTTCACGAAGCCACGGCAGAGGACAGCGAATGCACAGCACGCCCTGGGCCTTGCGAACGAAAACGGACCCTTTGCTACCTGGAGGGTGGTTCTGCATTAAGCCGGGGGGTCGCGGCAATCCTGAGTGGGGGTCTGGACACGTTTCCTGCCGCCTGGCTTCGCCTGTCTGGTCTTCTGTAGGGACGCTGCGGTCCGAGGGTGGCGCCTCGGAACCACCCCCAAACTCTCGCCACTTCGCGTGGGGCCCTCGGAGCGGCTAACGGGACAGGACATCGTCAGCACACAGGGCGTCTTGACCCCGGCCCGCGGCCGCGTTAGGGGGTCCACCAGCCAGTGGTCTCCTCACAGTGTCCTATCGGGGCGTGTGTCGACATCGGGGACGCTTCCAACGAAGTTCACCCTCTAAATGACAGGCTCCCCTGGGCTCGGCGCCACAGCCCTCCTGGGATTTGTAGAGAATGAACGAATGTAAAGGCTTGGCAGGCAAAGGCGGAGCAGGGGGGACCCCGGGGGGCTGGGCGAGGGCGAGGCTCTCGGGCAGGGACCCCGCACCGTCTCAAAGCCTCCCCACCCTGGCCACTTACGAGCTGCTGCCAGGAGCAAGGCAGTGTGAGCAGTGAGGGGCACCCCGAGACACGCCCGGCGTCCCCTATACAGGTCACCCCAAATGCATGACCCCTGACCGTTCAATAGCAAACGTGGTCTATTGTTAAAAAGGCAGGGGACGGGTGTGCAGGTTTTTCTCCGAGAACGTCCACGCCAGGGGGACAGGGAGAGGCCGTGGGAATGTTCCGGATTAAAGGGGGCTAAGAGACGGGACACGAAATGCAGCCCCCAACTCGGGACTGAGCCTTGGGCTGGAGGAAAACGCAATAAAGGACGTTTTCGGGTCGACTGTCAAAATTTAAATTCAAACAAATGGGCCAGACCAAGCATTGTACCCACTTACATTCACCGATGCTGGATGTGGGGGAGGGGAGAGGAGGGGAGGGGAGGGGGGGCGGGGAGAGCAGGAGAGAGAATGCAAATGGCAATGCAAATGGGTAGAAAGCTAACAGGTAAATCTGGGCACCCAGGTGTTCTCTATACTATATATATATCTTTTTGCAACGTTTCTATCTTTTTGAAACTCTTTCTAAAAAGGACAGAACTTAAAAGGCAGGTGTGCGTGTGCTGCAGAGGTGGGCAGTGGAGAACGGGCCCACCGGGAGGGCCAGGAGACCAGGTGGCCGGAAGCTGCCAGTCTGTGGTGGGCTGCGTGGGGCCTCTCATCCTGTCAACCGGGTCTCGTCCTGTCCGTCACCGGTGCTCCGCCCCCTCCTGTCTCACTCACACAGTCCTGAGCCATCTCGAAGCTGAGGGAGGTCGAGTCTCGCAGGACATGGACGAGCTGAAGTCAGAGAGGCAGCAGCGGCTGGTGCCACACAGGTGACGGGGCACAGCCACCACGAGGCTGGCCCCACCAGGGACTCCGCCGGGCCAAATGAGGGCTGGGATACGTTTTCCAGAGAGCCGCCCTCCCCGCCGGTTTCGTACACAGGAACGCCGACCAGATGCAGGGGACGGACGGACAGGCCGGAGCAAGGACGGCCCTGCTCCCGTCCCCCGGGGCCTGCCGGTGCCCACCCTCTGCTCCCAGCGGGCAGGGCTTGGCCGTGCTGTCGGCAAGAGGGAAGCTAAGTGCAAACCCGTGCTCCGTCTGGGGGTCCCTTTCGCTGTCGTACCCTGAAGGGTGTCCTAGCATCCCGGCCCTCCAGTGAAGTGGCGCTGAGGTCACAGCGGGTGACAGAGATGCCCACACATGCTGGGCATCAAGGACAAGGCAGAAAAGGGAATCACCAGGAGCTAGAAGGCTGGGGTCAGTCCAGGGGCGGCTCCGGGAGACACAGGGCGTGGTGGTCCTGCCAGTGGGCAGGGGGGCGGGCAGAACCACCGAGCAGGTACCCCCCCTCCCGCCCACAGCACCTGCCCGCAGTGGCTCTTCCGAGCACTCGCTCTGTGTCAGACTCTCGGAGTGACACTGCCACTCAGAGCCCTGCCCGAGACACACTGGTCAGCTGCAATCGCCCCGCCATTCTCTGCTGGGCTGCTGGAGACTCACTCCCCCTCCCTGGTGGCCACTGGGTCGGGTCACGGATAACACCGGGCTGGGAGGAGGGAGAAGGAGCGGCAGGGCTGGGCTCTGCTCTGGCCTCGAGCCCCAGGCTGTGCTTTTCAAACCAGAGAAAGTGTGTCTGATGCTCACGAGAGAGAATAAACGTCTGAGAGCGGCCAAGAGCCTCTCCAAACCGAGGGGTGGTAAGGAGCGTTTGACTCACCAGCTATGAATAGCATCTTCAGAAACAACGGGAATGAGAAGCGTGTTCTTGGCACTGAAAAAAGAAGTGATTCCAAAAATACATAGGGATGTAACGCATGATAAAAGTGGGACCCCGATTCCGTGGGAAAAGGGCATCTAATTAATGAGCTGTGTTGCATTATTAATTACCCGTCTGGAGTCAAAATAAACTGAGCTCCCTCCCTCATCATATCAATAAACATAAGCTATCGATGCATTAAAAAATGCAAAGATTAAAAAAAAGGGAAATTCAACATTAGGAAAAAATTTATTTTGGAACTATTTACGTTGAAGCGAAGGCGACCTTGCGTCAGATGAAAACACTTAAAAAATCACAGAGGAAAAATGCACGTTTTTGAGCACAAAGTGAAAAATCTGGACAACAGAACAGAAATAAAATCAAAAGACAAATATTAGGCTTAGAAAAATATTTGAAATGCACATGTGAGCGGGGGTTTAATATCACAGAAGCTCCTGCAGGTGGATTTTTTTAAAGACATCCCTTATGACACCTCAAACTACAAACCCTTTGCACAGCGAGAGAAACCGTCAACCACACCGAGAGGTGGGGGAAGAGCTTATTTGCAAATGATGTACCTGATCAGGGGTTAACAACCAAACTATAGAAAGACCTCATACAACGCAACATCAAAAAACCAAACAATTCCTTTTAAAAACGGGCAGGGGACCTGAACTGACATCTCTCCAAAGAGGACACACAGATGGCCCCCAGACACGTGGCGAAGTGTTCACTCATCGTTAGGGGGGATGCTCATCAAAGCCACTGGGGCCGGGGAGTTAGGGCGCTCTGGTCTGGAACCGATCGCCCGTACACGCGCGAGTCCCTGTCTGGGACGCCGAGTCCCCCCCCCTCACCCCGCTGACTGGGGGGGGGGGCATGGGCCGGCAGCCTCGGCCTTGACCGTGCCGAGTTTCTACATCAGGATGTGTGTGTCCTTCCACTTCGATCCGGAGAGTTTGGGCCCGTTGGGGGCCCTTGTATTTCCACAGGAATTTTAGGTTTTCCATTTCTACAAAAAATAAAAAAGCCAGCTGGGATTTTGACAGGGGCCACGGTGAGTCTGTGGGTCAAATTGGGGGGCACTGTCACCTTGATGATATTGTCTCCCAAACCACGAATCCCGGCCCTTTCTGCTTAGTTAAGTCTTCCTTCAATGTTTTATAGTCCTGTGTACGTCTTGCACTTAATGTATCCCTGAGAATTTTATTCTTTTTGATGCTATCATACATAAAATTATTTCCTTCATTTTCTGGGTTGTTAGTATATTGAAAAAAAAAAACACCTTATTTTTGTATACTGATCTTATATCCTGCAACCCTAAATTCACTAAATAGCTTTTAAGTGTTTTGTAGATTCCTTAGCATTTTATAAAGACGAGGTAACATCACCTGCAAACAAGGTTGGTTTTACTTCTCCCTTTCCCATCCGGGTGCTGGTTTTTCCCCCCCTTTTCCTTGCCCGACGGCCCTGGCGAGACCGTCGGCGCCACGCTGAACGCAGGGGGCGAGGGCAGGCAGCTCATCCCGTTCCCAAGCTTCAGGAGCCGTGTTGCGGATGAGAGACCCGGACGCTTCTGCGGTCCGAGGGGAAGGGGTTGCTGGTGGGCGAGGTTTAAGGATGCGCGTGAGGCGGGTAACTGACGAAGGGCGGACAGCCGAGCGCCACGTCCAGCGTCCGTCCCCACTTGGTTGAAGTGGAGAAGCCACCGGGGGGACGACTGAGAACGTGTCCCATCAGCTGAAGCACGTTTCTCGATCTTACTCTAGAGGTGGATGTCTGGCCTTTGTTTCTTCTTCAAAAAAGTGGGCAATGACTATGCTGACGTCTTTCCGGCCACAGCGTAACGAGAGGACCCTCCTCCCCACTTCCAATTTACACCATGACGTAGAACCAGGGGTGACAGCAACACAGCCCCTGCACACGGGGGGCCCGACCTCCCTCCTCAGAGCCCACGGGGTAGGACAGACAACGCCACAGCCGACAGAGACCGTTTGGGCAGATCGGAGTTTATTTGCTGCAGTTCCTTGGCGCTAGTGTACAATGCAAAGAAACAACCAAAAAACAATTGGAATAATAATTATCGTTTTTTAAAAACCCTGTCAACAACTTTCAGTCATTTTATATATTTTGAGAAAACTTTTTTTTAAACAAATACAAAATAATCTAAAAGGAGAAAAACTATACGTGGATTATTTACACCTCTGATAAATAGACTAATACTGACCAGGTGGCTCTCTGTCCAGGTGACAGGTGGAGACGCGGCGCCAGGACGCGGCCTGCGGCCACCGGGACACGGGCTGCGCCGCCCTGGGTCTCCCGCCTGGACCCTCCCGTCGCCTCCGCGAGCTCCAGGTAACCTGCACGAACGAGGTCCCCAAAGGGCCCCCCGACACTCCTCCACCAGTCCCTTTTACGAAAGCTATTTCCAGAGATGAGATGCGAGCCTGCCCTCCGGGGGCCGGGGGCCGGGCCCCGCTGCCCGTGGCTGACCGTCCGCGAGGCAGCGCTCGGCACCGCCTGGCCCCCGACGGCCCGGACCGGCGCGCGGTCCTGGGCGAGTGGCAGAGCCCCCGAGAGTCCCTGAGAGAGAAGCAGGAGAAGGCTGCGTGGCGGGGCTCCCCGCGCACCGGGTCGGGGGGCAGGGGCTGGCTCGCACACGCCGAGGGGGGCAGCAGGGCGACACCCCCGCTCCGCCTGCCGCCGCCGGGCCCGGGGCGATGCGATGGGGGGCTCCCTCCTCTACAACAAGGATGGGAGCCCGGGGGGGCCCCTGGGGGGCGCCTGCCTCACAGTTTTGGTTATTAGTTATTTAGCTCAAGGAAAAATGCTGACGTCTACCTTAAAGCCCCACGAGCAGGGACTCTGAAGGGGAGAGCGATGTGCGGGCCCAGACGGCTCTCTCCCCGCTCAGCGCGCCCGGGCCGGGCTCGTCACACTCCGTGTCACGTCCTGAGACCCTGTCAGGCCCCCGGCCGCCCAGGCGCAGGGGGGCGGCCTGGTCCCACCTGGGCCCGACGCCCAGCCGCTGCCCAGGGAGCAGCCTCCCCGCCAGACGGGGCGGATGTGTCCGAATGGCTCTAGCTTTTCTTAAAAACCAAAAATATATCTTTATAGCACGTGGCTTCTCTGCCACCCCCACTCCCGACGTGTACCGATGCCTCAGTGCGCGTGTCTGCGGTGCGGGGGGAAGGCTCCTTCCCGGGGGGCCGGCCCGGGGGACCCCGCGGGGACGCGGCCTTGCTGACGGCTGTCCTTCCCTGGGGGAGGCCGGAGGGCCCCGCGGGACAGGCGTCAGCGCCCCTTCCCCCGCGCTAGCCGCCCACCCTCGTCCCGGCTGAAACGCAGCGAAAGCCGAAGCGAGTCTCTGGCGCCCGGGCGGCGCCCGCAGACGCCCCCGCTCGGCGGGGACGGAGAGCCCGGCGCCGCGCGGCCCCCGCGGCGGGCTCAGTGTCTCCGCGTGGAGGAGACCTTCTTCTTCCGTGCTGCCAGCATCTCGTAGAAAGGGTCCCTGCTGATGGCCGCCCTGGCGCGCAGAGGCGGGGAGAGAGAGAGGTGAGGGCCGGGAGCGACCCCCCGGGGCGGAGTCCCAACCCTGCCCGGCCTGAGCGTCACCGTGAAGGCCACCCGCCCCGGGGCCCGCACGCCGGGTTGAGGGACGAGCTTCAAGAGAGACACATGGGAGAGGCGGCCAGAGCGTTTCGGGGCCTTCACTGCCTAGCTCAACCGAGGGCTCAGGCCCAGGGACCGGACCCTGCACGTTCGTTCAGCTGGATTCTAAGCGCTGGATGGGGCGGCAGGCCTCGGACGCCGCGCCGGGCCGGGCCTCAGCCTGGGCGCTCTCAAACAGCAAGCAGGCTGCGCTCCGAAGACCGTGACGCTGAGTCTGCTTTGACAGAAGAGCGGTGCCCCAGGGGCGGCCAGTGGCCGGGGCAGCTGCCAGCCCAGGTGGCCGCTGGCTCTGTGCCTGACCTAGCCGGGGCCGCTCTTGCGGGTGGCCGGGGACGCCGTGTCCCACGGTTCCCGGGGAAAGCCAGGCCTGGGCAGCACCCAGAGCGTGCGCCGAGCGGCCTCACCAAGAAGCGCCTGGCCACACGGAGGGGCTCGGAGGGGACGGACGTCTGTTCAGTGCTTGCCCCTGGCCGTAAGGCTGCACTGGTTTGACCCGCGACGCCCCAAACAAGAACGAGAGGGGCTCGGCCCCGTGGGGAGCAGGCCGTGGCCTTGGGGAACACGCCCGGTGCACAGGACATGGCCAGGGTCCCAGGCCACCTGGGCAGGGCGGCCTCCTGGTCTCTAGGGGCAGCCGAGAGGCCCAGCGCTGGGGAGACGCTGAGGAACAGCTGGCTACGTCTGACGGGAGGGGCGCCCGCCACCACGGGAGGCAGTGGCGAGCAGGCGGGGGTGACGGCGACCGGGACGGGCCTCACGGAAGTCCCGGGCGGAAGGGGACGAGCACGCTGCGCCCGGACTCTCCCGCCCGCAGCACGCCCAGCTGTGGGGCTCGGTCACTTGGGCAGCGCGGGAACCGGGAGCCTGGCCCTGGACCATGGCCCCGTGACCGCGGGAGCCTTGCCCAACTCCACAGGCCTGAGTCCCCCCGTCCAGACACGGGAGGGATGTCCGCGTCTCAGAGGTTAGGAAACGATACAACGTGGTGACCACGCTGGCCAAGAACCAAGGCCCTGGGAAGTGGCCTGCAGGCCCCAGGCCGGGGAGGCCTTCGTGGGCGTGGCCTGGTAGTGGGCGTGGCCTGGCAGAGGGCGTGGCCTGGCAGAGGGCGTGGCTTGATGGTGGGCGTGGCCGGGCGGTGCACGTAAAAGCGGGGGTGGGGGGGCGGAGGGAGGACCCGGTATTCAGGCGCCACCTACTTGATGCACTTCATCCACTCGTCCTTCTCCTCGGGCGTCGGGGCAGAGATGCGGTACACGGTGTGGTTGCCCTCCACCACGCGCCCGTCCGCCTCCGTCTTGCAGGCCTTGATGACCTGGTCCTTGTTGTCGGGGATGTAGAGCTCAAAGCAGTTCTGAGAGAGACAGACAGAGGGAGTGACGGCCACCTACGAACGCGGCCAACCCGGAGACACGTTCACGACCTTGCCCACAGGCTGTCGCCCCCACCTCACGGGTCACAGGCCGCGTGAACGCTGGCCCCGGAGAGAGGAGCCGGGTGGGGGGCCGGGGACGGGACCGCGTCTGACGGGCCTTGCCAGCCGAACGTGGGCCCGGCCTCCGCCAGCGCCCCGCATGTGACAGAGATGACGGAAGCGGAGGCTGTGAACCGCCGCGTGACGCCAGCCAGCGAGGCCGCGACAGCCCGGGGCGGCGTGGGAACGCCACTCAGGCGCCCGCTGCGCACCGACAGGCGCCGGGTCTCGGCGCCTGCTACTGCCCCACCCCCCACTAGGGACCATTCCACCCCGTGTGACGGTCGGGAAGTGACACGGGAGCATTCGGGGGGGGGGGCACGGCACACAGCGGGGGGGCCGGAGCCCCGCCTCTGGCTTGCACACTCCAGGGAATTCTGACGGCGGGGCCAGGCCCCCGCGTGGTGGTGACGTGTAAGGACGAGGGTGTAAGGACGCCCCCGCAGGGACCTGCGGCCCGGCCCCGCCCCGCGGGGACACTCACGGGCTTCTTGGAGTCCTCCACCTCACGGATGCTCAGGTTCTCCAGCGGGATGATCCCACGCGGCTCCTTGTCCTGCGAGGGGCGGAGGGGGGCCTTGGGGGCGGGGCTCCGGAACGCGGACGCGGCGCCTGCCTCTCCCACCTGCGCCCCGCCCGGCCGGGACCCGCGCCTGATGCCCGCACCCCGCCCGGCCGGGACCGCGCCGGACGCCCGCACCCCGGGTCGAGAGACTTGTGGGTGCTGCCGGGGCCGCACACGTGGACCCCGATAACCGCAGGCCCCGAGAGCACACCTAGGGCCGGGGGTGGGCGCCCGCGGCCCCCTCTCAGAGAAGCTGCCTCGCTCCCCGCCTGGCTCTGTCCCCGTCTGGAGGGGGACAACCCCCCAGGCCCTCGCCGCACCCTTCTCCGCTGTCGAGGCGCGTGACACACGTGGCCCCATCAGCTTCCGTCCCCGCACACGGCTACAGCGTGCCTTCTGGGGCCCGCCCCACGCCGAGGCCCCCCGTCCTGAGCTGGGGTCGCTGCATCCCTGCTGCCTGGCAGTCGGCAAGGCCACCGTGCTCGGCGTGCAGCGACACTGTGCCCCGGCCGCCCCCGCTCCGCCAGGCTCCCCGGGCCCCGCCCGAGGGAGCCCAGACGGCTCTGGGTTCGAGTTCATCTAGCAGGCTCTTGTTACGAGAGACAACACGTGACCCGTGTCTGCAGCTGCTCGATCCTCTCCCGCCGGATAAAAACCAAGGACGTTTCCAGAGTTTAAGAAAACTTCAGTTTCTTCCAGCGTCACACGATCTCAAACGTTCCCCACGCATTCCACGTCCTCTCTCACGCATTTCACCCCTTGGCTGTTCCGTCGGGATCCAACGCTTCAGCCTCTCTGCCCCCACCCCCGGACCTGAGCTCCCCAGTGGCTCAGCTCTAAGCTCCGCTCTAAGCTCCGCCCCAAGCCCCGCCCCCCACCCCTCACCCCGCCTCCCGCAGGCGCCCGGCCCCCGCCCCAGAAGCCGGCTCGGAGCCCCAGTGCTGGGGCGAGGCGCCGCACCTCAGGGCCCCGGGGTGGGGTCTTTCTTAGTCCCGCCGCTCCCCGTGGACTCTGTCCCCACCCCGACGGCGGAGGGCAGAGGGCGGAGACCGCCCGCTCACCGTCGTGTACTCACCGTCGTGTACTCGAAGTAGTACAGGCAGTTGTCCGTCAGGATGAACCAGCGCCTCTTCCAGGTCTTCACCCGGCCGCCTGCGCAGCAAAGAGACGCGCGTGTCCCCCGGAGTCGCCCCGTGTGGCCCGAGGCGCACGGAGCCCCCTCTCTGGGCGCGGAGGGGGGGCGGGGGACGGGGCGCCACGGCCACACCGCGACCATGGTGGGAGCCACGTCATGACAGACACAGCGAACAGAAGCGCCTTTCCCGAGGGCGAGGCTGGGCACAAGCTGAGCAAGCACGTGGGGGGGGGGGCGCCTGGAGCCCACCCCTGCGGCAGCATGAGCGAGCAGTGTGGGGGGGCAGGGACAGCGGTGACACGCCCCGCGAGGCCGGCTGGGGCTCGAGGAGCGTCTGCGATGAGGTGGAGATGGCAAACGAAAGAAATGGAGGGGAGAGGGTCGGCCCCTGGCCCAGCTGCACCCCGGTCGACCGGGCCGGGCCCGAGGGGGCCCCGTCGGAGGGGCGGGAAGGAGGGAGCTGGAAGGGACACCTTCGCGTTCCTTCCCGGTCAACCCCAGAGCCCCCCTGGAATTTACACTCCCGTGGTCTCCCCGCTGCCCACCTTCCTGGCCACACTGAGTCTACACTGGCTTCGGGGTTCTGGGCGAGGGGAAGGGGAGCCTGGCCCGGGAGAATTTACCCGACCAGAGGACCCGCCCGGGCCTCCTCGTCCCTGCACTCTCCCGGGGGCCTGCAGCGGAAGGGGCCGGCCGCGGGGCCGCGGGCCACGGGAGCAGCGACGGTGGTGCTGCGAGCTGGTGGCGGCTTCCCTCGGCCCCTGTCAGTGGTTCTCAGTGACGAGCAGACGGCCCAGGGCGCTGAGGCCACACTGCCATGGGCACTGGGGACGCAGGCTCCACCGCGGCCCCCAGGCGGGGCCGGGGACCATGCCCTCTGCTCCTCCACTCATGCTGGGGTGAGGGGCCGCTTCCTGAGCACGAACCCCACAAAGCTACTACCCAGAGACCTTCGGGGCTGAGATGCGCGTGGCGTCTCAGTCACTCCACGACCCTGCAGCGCCTCAGACGACACCACTTCTCCCACGGCACCCAGAGGAGGGCCGGGGGCCCTGGCCACGCCCTTGCTCCCGCCCTCACCACAGAGCAGGGTGGTCTCACGGGAGTGTCCCCACCGCCAGGACACACCCGCGTGCTGCACCAGGTGTCCCAGGAGGACCCGGCCGCTGGCCTAACGCAAAACCCATTCCGGAGATAAAGCGTCCAGCACACGTCCCGGCGGCAGGGATGAGCCCCACGGGACGTCCCGGTCCCTCGTGAGGACACTGCCTGGGTGCCCGGGAGCCTGAACTCTCGGGGCGGTTCAGAGAGTGACCCCTAACTGCCCAGGTCACGGGAGGGGGGCTGCCTGCCAGTCGGGCCCTGTGCTAGCGTCAAGCAGACCGACTCTCTCCCCGGGGCCCCGGCCGCGTGTGTGAGCGCGGGCTAGGAAAGAAACGCAGGTGGGATCGTGGCATGCGTGTGGGAAGCAGAACGGCTGGGCGGGATCGAAATAAACAAGGAACAAGAGGACGAGGACCAAACTTGGAACTGCAGCCGCTGTTACAAAGGGGACCCCTCCCCCGCTTCGGGGTCTGGGAACACGGCTCCCCCACCCCACACGGCACAGGGCCACCCGGGGCCACCCGGGGGCACGCAGGGCTCAGGAAGCCATGGAGAGGGAGAGGGTCGGATGCCAGGGGAAGATGGAAGGCGATTGGGGGGTGGGGGGGAAGCAAAGCCAGGAGTGCTCGCCCGGGGGGTGAAGCGTGTGATGCGCAGAGCCTGGCCTCGGGCGCCCCGGCCGGGAAGGCCGCGGCCGGCCCAGGGGACATGGCTGCGTGGGAAGGAAAACAGACACGGAACAAGCAGCAGCCCAAGCGCGCACCTCGGACAGTCCCTGTGGAACGCACAGGGCCACCCGGTCCCTGCGGCTGCCTGACCCCGGAGGGAAGGGCCAGCGCGGGCTGCCCACAGCCAGAACAAGCGCCACGGCCCAGCACGTCGGCGCCCGGTGGCCTTCCTACGCGCGGGGCTGCGCGAGGCGGCCGGAGCAGGCGCCGACGTGCCTCTCGCCTGAGAAAAACCTTGCACGGTCGGCAAGTGGCGAGGGGACCCTGGCCCCGGGGGCCGATCTGGGATTTCGTCTTTAAAACAAAAATTTGTTTATGTGGCGTCACTTTGAATCTAGGCAATGCCACGTCCCTCCTCGTGCAAAGGGGGACGTCTAGCTCACTCCGGTCACGGTCCCCCCCGGCTCTGCCTGTCCTCCGTGCTGAGACTGCTCTGTAATTCACGGTCTCGAGTGATTGTGAGAAGGAACGCGGGCCCCGTCGGGTGCCTTTCCTCGCACTGCCGTGCTCCACCCCGGGGAGGTGTAACTGCCCCCCCACCGGGCACCTGGCTGTCGGCCGCGCCACGCACCGCTCCAGAGCGGGAGACGCGGTGGTGGCCCCGGACCCCTGGCCCTGGCCGGTTCCCTAGGGACTGCGGGAGACGCCAGAAGCAGCATCACCACCAGCAGCAGCGATTAAAAAAACAAAACCACCGAGAACCACGAAAAGGAACGGCTGCGGCGAGCAGGGCGGCCCGGGCGGAGCGGGCGAGCGTGCGGGCAGGCCGCGGGGTTACGTACCTCCTGGAGTTTGGGCAAGGAAAAGGAGAGCCAAGACCATGGGCACATACAAACGAGGGAGAAAAGAAAATTAAAACGAAGAAATTAAAGCAGCCCCTGTCTCTTCCAGTGCCACGTCTCAGTCGCTCGTGTCTGCCGGGGGGTGGGCAGCCGGCGTCCACCGCGGCCGGCCGGGGGGGGGCTGCGCGTGGGGCCGCGTCCCGCCCGGGAGGGCCGGGCCTGGTCCCCGGGACACCGCACACGGGCTCCCACAGAGCCCCCCGTCCTTAGCACGTCTGGAGAGTGAAATGTCTGTCTTCACGGGGCTGTCACTTTTAAAGCGTGTGTGAGAAGGTGCACACGTAGGCCCCTGGGTACACGTGTAAGTGCGTGTGTACACGGGAACACGCGTTCTCACGGCTCTACGCGCACAGACGTGTACACACGGCTCAGAGGCACGACGGGGAGAGTCTGCGTGGGCTCCAGGGAAAACAGTGCGAGGAGCTGGGCTTTACGAGAAGATGTTCTTCCTTTTTAAAATTACGGGGCGCCTCATAAGTTTGCACACCATCCTGGTGCGAGACCCAAGAGAATCGTGCACGGCCCTAAGTTCAGCATTCGCGTGTAAACAAATCTCGCTGGAGGGGGAAGTCAGTGCAAGCGAGGGTGCGCCTCTCAAAGTTCCAGCAAGTTCCCTCTGAACTGCAGCCGCTGGCAATGAAGGTGCAAAGCCAAGTGGCTGCCCTGAGGTCAGTGACCTCAGAGCCTTCGCTGCAAAGACTCTGCCGGCTTAAAGGCCCAGGAGGCGTAGGCTAATTCAGGAGACGTTTTCAGCTCCGGTCAGCGGAGAGCCTCTTTAAAAATGCATGAATTAAGTCATTAATATAAACACAATGACTTAGGAAATGTAAACCCCACTGATATCCACGCCAGGCAGAAATAAAAACTTTCTTGTCGACACTGGCTACGTGTGGCAGTGACAGCCAAGAGAGCGGCGGCGTCTCATCTCGCCGGCACCCGTGGCTGCAACGGTGGGGTGACACTCTAACACGCTATCCTCGGTAACGGGGGGACCCACGCTTCCCACGGGCCAGGGCGGAAGAGAACAGAGGGAAGTTCTCGTCCAGCGGCCAAACCATGGGCGGCGTTATGTGCGGGCGTCCGGGGCCCTCCTTGGGTTCGGCAACGATTACTGACATGACCACGTGGGCACGAGAACTGACGTCACACAGACCCTACGACGGACCCCTTTCCTTTCGGTGGCCCTACCAGCTCCGGGGCAGAGCGTGACACAATCTCAGCCGTACAAGCTCACGGGTGGCAGGGGGAGGAGGGGGCATTTTTAGGTTTTTCTGAATGAGCAGAATGATTGACGTGGCCGATCGGACTGGAGAGGAGGCGGGAGCCCCAGGCCCGAGAATGGGGAGCGGTGCTGGGGGTCGCGTGCAGCCAGGGCTGCGGGGGGTGCCATGCACGCTGCCCGTGGAGCCGGATGCAGAGGGTGATGGCGCGCTGGGGAGGCGGGGGCCGGCGCGCGTGTGTGTGGCGGGAGGGGGCAGGGCGGGCGCGCCGGCACCCGTCCCGGAGAGGAAGTGGGCAGGGAAGGGGGAGGCCCAGGTGCTCTGGGAACCGCCCGGACCCTCCTCCCAGAGAGAGAAGGGGGGCCGCGTCCACGTGGCAACGCCGACGGCACGGTGGACTGTGCCCGGACGTCTCCGGCGTCCCCCGGGGCGCTGACTATGCAGTGGCTTCCTGTCTCAGGCGGCCCTGTCCCACAGCGCCCACGCGCCCTTGGCCCCCGGGCCCCGTGAGCGACCGCGGCCCGGGGGGACCGCTCACCGAGCTTCAGCAGCCAGCCCTCGCGGTCGGGGTTGAAGAAGGTGTGCGTGAGGTCGTTGCCGTCGTCCTCCGGGATCTTGAACGGCTCGTTCTTGATGCTCTCGTACAGGTTCTGGGGTGAGAGAAGGCGCTGCACGTCCCCGACTCTGGGAAGCCCTCCCTCCCTCCCTCCCCTTGCTCCCCACTCCTGTGCCAGCAGCACACTGCACCCCGCTAGGTGCCAGGG
>PVKZ01007307.1:0-24605 GCA_004027375.1 Macroglossus sobrinus | reverse complement strand
CCACATATACCCCACACCCTCACACACACACAACACACGCACACACCATATACACACACACTCTACACACCCCCTACAACCCCCACACCCTCCCACACATACCCCATATACACCCCCCCAAACACACACCCCACATAACCCACACCTACACACACCCACACCCACACACCCCTGCACACACATCCCACATACATACCCCACACAACCCCACACCTGCACACATTCCCCACATACACCCCACATACACACACCTCACACAAACCCACCCCTGCACACACACACCACATATACCCACACCTGCACACACCCACACACCCCTCATACACCCCATACACCCACACACACACCCCACATACATTCCACTCCTGCACACACCCACAACCACATACCCCACATACACAGCCCCCCACACCTGCACACATACGCCCCCCACATACCATACATACACACATCCCACACACACCCATCCTGAATCCCAGAGACACGACTTGACCACACAGAGGCGGCCGGGTAGCCCTCCATCTGTCTCCTTACCTGAGCTCACTTCTCAAATACTTGAGCAACAGAAAACTAACTCCAGCAGCATAAAGGAATCGACACAGATAATTAATTCTCAGATCTTAACTGTTTTTCAGAAGTAACCATCACGATTTCGGCCCATGTACTAAACTCCACCAGAACCTTCAAAACGTTACAGAAGACAGGATGTGTTTCTCGTCCACCACTCCGTCTCACGATGGCAGCTTAAGCTACAAGTTTTCAGTGCATAAATACTCCTTTTGGCACGGAAATACCAGCGACAGTGACACAGTGCTCACTCCACAGCAGTCGTTACCTCACTCAATCCTCGCCACAGTCCCAGATACAAGCGGGGACCCCACCGACGGGAAGGGGAGGCTGAGGCCTGGCCCTGCACGTGTCTGTACCCCACACAGTCAGCTGTCGGCGCATCACGCTCTATCCACGGCCCCAAACGCTTCCAACACGTCGACCCCTTACCGCCAGACAGCTCACCGAAAGATAAAAATAAAAACTAATTAGAGGGATGACACAATGCACTCTGTTCCAGTTGCCTGTGTAATTAAATACTATTGTTCCTTAATTTCATAGCGTTTCAAATAATGTAAAACCTGTCAAGCCCGTCTGCTTCATTTTTCTTTATCAAGTAGCATTTAAACGAGTGATTTATGATCATACCCATTCACTCACGCATTTGTCATCCACTCGACACTGTTTGGTGGGCACCTATGTCCTCTAGGAGACACCCACAGAAACGGAAGACGCTGTAAGGCCACGTGGAGTTACAGCAGAGACAGAACGAGGAGCCTAAAGGTACCCACATTCCCATCAGGAAGGGTGTGTTAAATTCCTCTTTCACCCACATTCTCCCAGGAGTGGGGAAGAAAAAGGAAACGCAACCTTCACTTTCTCTTCCTACCTCCTAATGGCCACGAAAAAGGTAAAAAAGGGGAAATCGTCAGAAAGGACACTCGAGGATAAAGACACACACAGACAGAGGAATAAAAGAGAACGAGATGTGAAGCACGACACACACAGTTACATTACTTGTCCCCGAGACGCAGGACAGTTCTGAGTCAGACACAGAACACGCTGTGCTCTTTGCAGGCCGTCTCCGAGGAAACGGAGCGAACGCGCCACCCGCGTGTTTGCGAGCGAGGGGCCGGGTCCCGCCTGCAAGGCCCGCACCGTCCCCCGAACCCGAACGAGCACGTGCCTGGCAGGTGTCAGCATTGTCCTCACCCCACGCGTTCACGGCCAGTTACTAAGCACAAACGCAAACGAGGTAGACGCCATCATAAACTGTAAAGTGTTTACAAAAATGATCTTCGTGCCAGAACGATTTGAAAAGAATAAAAAGTGTCAAACTAAAGCTCACTAAAAAATGAGGCTTATCAGGAGTCTTTGATCGAAAACTACTAATGGACCATTACTAATTTAGGATGACAAAGTCCAGCAGGGATCTCCAAAGTCATTTACTCCACCTCTACACCTTTAAACAGGACCACAGTCGAAGCATCCCTGGCAAGAGAAACACCTTTAAAGACAGCCAGTGGAGGTTAAACACCTCGCCTTAAAAAACGCATCCAACCCTACTGCTCTCACAAATCTGTGCCTTCCATCCACCTGGCAAATGCCCGTACCAGACCCGACCCTTCCTAAGGCATGCTTCCACTAGGTCAACCATATACGAGTGTAGTTATCGAGGAGAAAATGTTTAAAATAACGCTGAGTACCTTAAAATATCTACATTTTCATTTATAAATGGATGCTCAAATATCAGTGAAATCATTCCTTTAAATCAGTCCAGAAATGAGCAATAGCGAGAGAATCACAGAATTTTACGGCTACTGGGATCTCAAAGATGTCACTGGTACTGGTCTCTAAAGGGACATGCCGCAGCACCGAGGAGGCCTCACGTAAAAGAATCACTGATGAACGCTTTCACAGATCGAATCGATCTGTACCGTAACCACGACCTGACCTAGCGGCCTCGTACGGCCAGGTGACGTCCCCGAATGTGGCCTTCTGTCAAACAGAAATGATGACCCCAGAGAACAGACAGCGCCTGCACCCTGCACCTGTCTGAGTAAGGGAGCAGGTCTGCAAACTTGCCCGTGACCGCGGAGCAACAAGCTGAGGCCGCCGGGCAGGACGGCAGGGGCCCGTCCACCACGCCGCCCGGCGCCTGCCCCGGGCCCGTGCGCTGTGACACACCGCTGCACGTGCCAAGAAATGAAGAAAGAGCAGCGATCCGAGCGCTCCGTAGGCCCTGCCGAGTTTCACCGTGACACTGACACAAAGCGGACAAGTGGCACTTAAATGAGCAAACCCCACACCGGTGCGGGACAGTCCGGTCCTCAGTCCTCAGCCCGGACTCTCTTCTGTAACACATCAGGCGTCAGGCTCTCGGTCAGCCAATCAACAGAAACTCAGGGAAACCACCACACGGCCTCGGGTTTCGCTCTGATGACTGAATTCCAACCTCACTCAGTGACACAATTCTTACTCGTTCGTCCCGGCTCCGTCCCCCTTCCGGTGGCCATGCCAAACCCCCTCTCAGCTGGCCCTTACCCCGCCACCTCTGAGAGCCTAAGCTTTGAGCTGCCTCGCCTTCCAACGCCCACCTATAAACATCCCTCTGTAATCACCTTTCCCCCTCCTTTTTCGGGGCCTCTCCCCTCCTGTCAGCACGAGACACGCCCAGGAACACAGCCCGTGGCTGATGCTCAGAAAACATAACGACTTAGGTGCAGACGATCCTGTGCCCTCGAGCCACCCTCACCGACACATCCCAGGACCCCCGGCGGCATCAGCCTCTGCATCTCCTGCATCTCCTGCATCTCCTGCATCTCGTGCATCCTCTGCATCTTCTGCATCTCCTGCACCTCCTGCATCTCCGACATCCTCAAGCACCTGCTCTTTATCGGCTCTTACTTTAATAGTCTGTCAATCTTAAGCAAAATAATAATAACTACAAACCCTTTTTATTACCGCCTCATCTCTTTTCTTCATAGTCAAGCTTCTTTAAAAAGAAGTGACTGGACATTTTATATTAAGAAAGCAATGTCAGTGTTTTTAATTAGGATAACGCTAGTTATGTTGCTAAAATAACCCTCACCTGATAAAGATACGTATTTAAACAATTACGGAATAGAAGATGTGCTATCTGAGTTTGGCTGTACCATAGTGCAGCTGGGGACAGGGTTACAGCTGGGGACAGGGCTCCGGCTGGAACGCAACGGGCTGGGTTCCTGCCTCACAGAGGACGCCTCCACGGGGCCGCGCTGCTCCGTCTGCTTTGGACGTGCACCACCATGGGAAATCTTAAACCTGCCTTTCCCAAGCAGCCTACACTCAGCCTCCCCCTCGTTTCTGCAAAGTTTAGAAATTATCCGAGGCCGCCGACCCCGCTGGCCACCATTCCACGCTCGGGCCCACTCCCTCCTCCCTTCCCTTCCCCTTCCTCGCCTATCACGCAAGCTCTCCGTTCTTCCCCGCTGCCTCCTCCCTTCTCAGCACCCTCTCTTCCCCCACTGCCTCTCCAAAGTGGTCCCTAAGACACAGCCAGACACACACACACCCCTGTAGCTGTGGCTGCTTCCCAAGAGTCCCATATCCGAGCTGCTTCTTCTTGTCTATAAACATTCCCTTATGGGAGCTGGTCCACCCACCCCACCCCCAACTTCACCACCTACCTCCATGCACCTGCGCCCCACCCTGGGCTCTCTCCAGCTCTACCCGCAAATGCATCCTTCCCTGCAGGAACCTTGAACGGACACTCAGAACCCAACTGACTTATCTTTACCTTTCACCTACTCACCTGCCCCTCATTTCAATCAATCATTTCCCAATCCTGTTACCCATCCCAGCCGGAAATCCGGAAATCCGGGAAGCAGTTGTCTTTGCATTCTAAATCCTTCTAGCCCCCGGCATCCTAACTCTGAGCAAGTCCTGTCAATTTTACCTCTTAAATATTTCTACTATCCGTCTCTTTCTATAACTCAAACTGCAGAGTTCAGAGTGTCTTCACTTCTCTACTGGACTTTTGCTTTTTTCTTTTCTAACACTGGTTTCTCTATCACCACTCATCTCTCCTAGGTCCATTCTGCACACCAGAGCGAAAGTTTTCTTTCTAAAATACAAACGCTACTCCATTTGAAATTGGTCAGCAGTCACCCCACGTGGAAGAAAAATCCTGAACTCTTTATCAGATTACAAAGCACTTTACGATCTAGCATCTCCCACCACACTGCAAGTACTCCGAGATCCGGTCATCAGAATGGCCTATGGTCCCCCAAACACAAAGGGCTCACGCCTGTCCCAAAGGCAGGCCGTGCCATCGCCCACAATGCCTTTCCCCATCCTGTCTCCGGTGACAGCTTCCTCAACTTTCTCACACAAGTCCAATGTCCCATCACATGGGAGTCGTGGCCCGCTCCCCTTACAGAGGTGGGGTCTTTCTACCAGCCTGCACGGAGAACCGCACAGCAGCTGAGACGGCGACTTAGATGAGTCAGACCCCCGAGCTGAAATCCCAGGTTCCCGCCATATCAGCTGTGACTTGGGTCAAGGTCGCCAAGCCTATTTCTTCATTTCTAAATGACAGTAGCCACTTCACACGATTGTCGTGAAGAGTCGAGAAGGGGCTGCACGCAAAAGGCGCTGCACAGTGCCTCTCATGAGGTAGTCACTAAACGTTAGTGTCGCATTACTGCTCACTCCCTCCCCGGGGTCCTACGGCAATGTGCACCCAACTCCATCACACTAGTGTGACGACGTGGCCGCCTGCCCACGCAGAGCTCACACTGTCGTCTGCCCTCTCCTCATTCCCGTCACCTGGGGGAAGGCCGGGCGCAAAACAGGTACTTTACAAATCTTGAAGGAATGCATAAAATACTTCGAATCCCTGTACTGGATAAAAAAAAAAGGCCTCAGCTATTTTTCTAATGGTCTTATGACACATGCTTTCCATCTCTGTACAAAATTGCTACTTTAAGGAACTTAGAGGTCAGCATCATTTTAATCGGAAAAAAAAGGTACTTTATAGTGGCCTTGTGTTCTTTTCTTATTTAAACACACACACACAGGCCCACAAAACTAGGAACCATTCTCCGGCATACTATATAAAATACCAAATTTCTAGGGAGGTTATCACCTGTCGAAAAAATGTTAAAGGGTCATCAAGTCAAGGCAGGTTTTCTCAATCTGTGTCAGCTTCGTTATCACCAGAGCCTGGGCCAGCTCTAGGGACTAGGTGTATTCCTCGGCATTAAAAAAAAGAGAGAGAATATGACATTTTTCATTCTGAACACGGCTCCTGAAGAACAGTTAAATAATCAAAAGAAAATATTACTACCCGATGCTTAAAAATAAAGAGACAAGCTTGTGCTTTAAAAATTACCAGTACTGTTATTTAACGTTGAACTACTCTTCAAAATAGAATCAAAATGTGTGTAGGCGAGGCTAATGCTAGTGGCGCGCGGGGCCGGGCGGGGTCCCCTTTGCGGTCCCGGCCCTCGGTAAATAAAATGCAAAACTGCAGAACGGTGAGAACGGCAGACATCACCATGGAACGGCACGGTTCCTTTCATCACGACGCTCCACCTTTACACATCGACGCCCTCTGAGTGGTTACCGGTTAATGGGTTTAGTGTGCAAACGCCCCCGGGCCACTTCGGAATTAACTAGAGAGCGACGACTGGGGGACAGGAGGGCAGCGAGGTGCGCTGCGGGGGGCCCCGCACGCGCACGGGGGTCTGCACCCCGAGGCGCCGCGCACCCCCGAGGCGCGCCGGGCGGGCCGGGTCTCACCTCCGCGTCCCTCTCCCGGCGCTCGGAGCCCAGCTCGGCGACCACCCCGGGGCCCCCTGGCCGCGAAGGGGGAGAGGGTCTCTCCCCGGCTGCGCTCAGGGTGGGTGGCGCTCGCGGCCGCCGGGGCCGCCGGGCTTTGTAGTCCCGCCGCCGGGGGCGCCCGCGCGGGCCGCGGGCCCCGGCGGCCGGCGGACTACGAGGCCCGCGATGCCCCGCGGCGCCCCGCCCGCCCCTCCGCGCCGCCCGCCGCGCGGGGCTACGTCGCACCGGGTGCCGGGGCCCGCGGGTCGGCCGGCCGGCGGGGACGCGTCCGCGCGCAGCGGGGTGGCACCCAGGCCGCCGCCGGGTCCGTTAGTCGGCGCCGTGCGTGGGGCGGCGGCGGCGGCGGCGGCGGCGGCGTGGCGCGCGGTTGCCATGGCAGCGCGGCGGGGCGGGGCGGAGCCTGAAGACCGCGCGGGGGCGGGGCCTGGGGCGACGCGCGCGGCGGAGGCGGGGCCTGGGCCGAGAGGCGCGGCGCGGCGTGCGTCGGGGCGGGGCCTCGCGTGCGTCGGGGCGGGGCCGGGCGTGACATTGAGGAGGACGCTGACTCACTGATCCCACTGCGAGGGCGGCCAGGCCCCGTGGCCCGACGCGTGTCCTCGTCCCCTGCCGAGCGCGGCGCTGCAGCCGGACGCGCACAGGGCGCCTGTGGCGTCAGAGGCCGGGGCCCCGCCCCAGGCCCGCAGCCGCCTGCGCCACCGCGGCCCGCGGGCGAGTGCCACCCGCCAGCCGTCCTCCCTGCCATGTTCCGAGCAGTGGGAGAAGGGCGTCCCCGAGTGACACGCAGGGCGACTCAGGGGGTTTGAGAACCTGCGAAGAGCGTCCGTCTCCGCTGCATTGTGATCCGTCATACTTAGGGGGTCGGATGCGGACTCCCCGAACCTCTCAGACGCTGCGGGGGCCAAAGCAGCTTTCCCCCACCCCCGAGGGTCTTTCATCTGGTCTAATAGTCAAGCAGATGCGAGACTAACAAGAGACAATTACCCAAGTTAAAGATATGGATGTGTGGGACCCGAACATGCTGAAAGAGTCAGAGACCCCCTACACGCATACACACGCGCACACACACGCACACGCGCACGCACACGCACACGCACGCAGGACAGGGTCACAGACCGGAAAGGGGATGGTGGGGCTTTGAGGGTCACTGCAGGAGGCCATGAGCCCACACTGCA
This sequence comes from Macroglossus sobrinus, assembly GCA_004027375.1. NCBI lineage: Eukaryota > Metazoa > Chordata > Mammalia > Chiroptera > Pteropodidae > Macroglossus > Macroglossus sobrinus. The sequence continues at coordinate 17,058 of PVKZ01007307.1, read as the reverse complement.
AATGGAGGCGTGCCCTACCCTAGAGCGGGTCACAGTACTCATCTCTGATACTCTCCCCTCCGGCCAAGGCCCCTAATCCAAGCTTTTCTAGGTAGTTCTGGGAGGGGCAGGAGGTTCTCTTGAGCCGGCAGCCAGCGTTGCCTTTGCTCCATCTGCACATCTTGGGGTGACTTGTCTGAACCCCTCTCACAGCAGCACGGTGCCAGCGGAGGGTAACAGCCTGGGCCTGGGCTTCTCCAGCCCACTTCCTCTCCTCTGGCCGCTCCACTGGAGGAGCTGATAGCCACGCGGGGAGCCACTGGGCTGCTTTGACGCTGGACTCTTCATCCTGGAGATGGAGGTAATATCCATCTCAGCGCTGGTGACAAAAGCGATGATACCTGTGAAGCGTTATGAAACAAAGCCTGGCCTCTAACATAGCTTAAATATTAGTTATGAATTTTTATGTAGTGACAGAAAAGCTGTGTATGTCTCTCAGGGTTTGGGCTACAGAGGTGCATGCCTCTGTCGAAACTCGTGGAATGAATGGTACGCTCAAGATTTGTACATTTCACTGCATGTAAATGTATCTCAAAAAAAGAACATGAAAATATCGGCTGTTTTTTCCTAAAGATCTACTCTTAGAAACTTTCAAACATACAGCATAGTATTATTAAGTATAGTCACATTTCCAGGTCCTATTTCCCTTATAACTGGAAGCTGGTACCTTTGACCACCTTCACCCCCATCCTTCCCCCCGCCCACGCTGGCACCCCCCCAATCTGTTCTCTGTGTCTCTAAATTTATTGTTTGAGCTGTAGACCCTAATGGAGACCACAGAGCTATTGTAGGTCCAATCTCCAGATGTTGCTGATAGGAGAAAGAGGCCTGGAGATGTAAGTAAGCATTAGAGGTAGGGGGTAGGGGCGGGTGACTGAGCCCGTCCTTTGCCAGGAATAACTGCCTCCGCTGTGTATGTCATCCAGTCCCCGTCGGGGTCACTTTGTCCACAGAGATTGTGTTGAAATTGACTCAGGTCCCCTTCCCACCTCCTGGGAAGAGGCCGGTGTTCTCTGCAGGTCACGCCGAGTTCTGGCTTTCTGCAAACCCTAGACTCCCTCCCTTCTCACATGCCCCGCTGCTGACTCAAACCCTGTTCTCTGATCGTATAGCAGACTCTCCGGAAGGCTGGAGCAACCAAGGGGTTTTCAACGAAGGGTGCACACACTCTAAAATGAGAATTTCCCACCCTAACAGCACGGGCATGCACCAGCCCCCTCGTCTTTCTGCATTATCAGGAATTTCCCACTCGCCACTGCGCCCCTCCTCCTCACTCCCTTTAGTTTTCTCTGTCCCCTAATTCTACCCTCAGGCCACTTTCCATTCCTACACTGTTCATCAGAGTGTCTCCCCACGTGAAGTACCTCCCCCACCAGGCACTCTGGGGCCTGCGATTAACAGGTGTTCTTCAGGCCACACACATCTGCATACGCTACCTGATCCAGGCCACAGGGTCTTCATTCGAGCACCAGTAAGAGGCGTGTGCACGTGCCCTGTCCGGGCCACCACAGAGTGCGCTCACTTTTGAGAGCTATCTGGTATCGACGAGGAAGCCGTTGCTCGTAGCTGGAATCTGATGCCTCAGAAAAAGAACCCAAAGTCTGCGTGAGCGTGGCTTGGATTGTACAGAGCAGATGACAGCACGCAAGCAGCAAAACCCGGGACAAAAGCCTGGTATCGAGCGATGAAATGGCATCCTCAGGGAAGCCACACCCAGACCTGTCACCTCGAACAATTTGTTCACAACTCGGAGTGTATAACAAGCGCATAAATAGGTTCTCCTTTACTCCCGCAGAGGATGAGCATGACCTGCTCTCAGCTGGACACGTGTTTTTGGCCTAGGGACGATCGGCGCACCTGACCCGTCATCCCTCATCCAGTTTCCCGTGGGACCGGTTGCTTGCATTCGCAAGGCAGCTGGCCAGGGTCGTGGTGCAGTGTCCACATGCAAGGTCCCAGCACATGCCTCCTTCTTGTTTGGGTGAAGTCAGAATCCCAAAGCATCGGCTCAGCAGGACAAGCCACGTGAAGAGAAGGCACAGCGGCGGCAGAAGGACAGTCACTCAGAGGAAGGCCCGAAGACCCTCGCGTGGCTGGGGACAGCCGGGAAGGGGTGTGCACTGGCCACGACCTTTGTTGTTTTCACCGGATACTGTGGGCCAGCTCACGTGACGGACAAACACGCTGTGACGATCCGAAAGACAGGACTGGAAGTGGAAACAGATTCATCCGCACCGATGACAATAGGGTCGAGAGCCACTGTCCTCGTCGACGAGATGGCGCGTCCAGCTGGACGCCAGGCTTCTCCTCGGGACCGCCGTCCTGCCCGCCGCGGCATCTCACTGTGCTCACCGCCCCGCTTCATGACGGGGACCTCGGTTCTCGTCAAAGCGACGTCCTTCATGCCAGCAACTGGCACTTCGGCCTGCTTTTCGGACGAGGGACCCCTTCCCAGCATCCCGTCTGTACACCCTGCATCTCCAAGGTCCCACCTCCCACCCCGATTGGCGCTCAGGTCCCCCTTTGCTAGTTCCGACGCCCGAACCCCAGGACCGCTCCGGGCACGCTGTGTGCGCCCCGCCCTGCTCCACGCTTCTGACAGTCTCTCCGCCTGGAATGTCCCCTGTGACCTTGTCCGCGAGAACTAGCTCCGGCTTCACACGCTCACGCTTCCAGACTGCACCTGCTCCCCGTTCGCAGTGTCCCCTGCCCGCGTCACCCCCTCGGCAACCAGACATCCCGCTCAGCGGCGGTTCAGGGGCCTGCGTGCTCATCGAATCTGTCTTTCCTCCTCACTGGATTTCAGGCTCCCCCGATGCACCCTTCTGGGTAACCCCCCAAAAAAACATCTTTAGAACAGGAAGGACCCAGCAGCTAGTTTTGATTGGCAGCTCCTTATCTTTCCTCCTTCGTCACCCCTCCCGTCTGGGAGTTCTTTCCTTTCTAGAATCACTTAGGACGTGTGCAGCCTCTCTCTACAAATACCCGAAGCCGAGAGAAAAGTGTGGGCCTCGTGCGGATGGCTACCCTGGGGGCAATTCCTTTAAGTCGCTTTTGGCATGCGAGGAGGTGAGGAAGTCCCTGGCACTGGATTCCAGTCCTCGGCGTCACCGCTGTCCTTGAGGATGTGCCTGAGCAGCTGTTTGCCGGTCTGGACATCCGGTGGATGGACATCCGCCCAGCTGTTGAATATTCAGAACAGGACAGGGTGCGGGAAGCAGGGTGAGTAGCAGAGAAAGCGCTGGGAAATTAGATGCAGAGTGTAAGCTGGTTCTGCATGGCTCGTCCGCCCGGGCTGCTGACGGTCAGCGCGGGCCCTGTCCGCTGTCTGCTCTCCGTGTCGGTGGAGCTGGAACCGAGCTCGGCCTGTGGCTCCCGGGGCCACCGCCAGAGGACGGGGAGGCGCCCTGCGCTCATGGCTGCTTCCCGTCACCGTGCGCTGCGCTTGTCAGTATCCCCGGGGCAGTGGCCTTTTAGCCTGTGTTCCTAACATCTCCTGAGGCCAAGAGACCAAAGACAAACTCCCACACGACATCGAGGTTTGCTAAGGGATCTGCGTCCCGGGCAGGTCTTGGTTGGTGACATACGACTTGGATATCCCCCGGGCCACCCTGCAGACGCTGAAGGAGTACCCATGGGCCAGGGCGGGACGGATGGGGCGGCTCCAGGCCGGGGGAAGACGCCCCGCACGCTTGCCCGGGGCAGGGCAGCAGGCTGTCCCAGGACCCCGTGCACCTGGGCCAGCTGCTGGGCGATCGCACACCCTCCTAGAGGACCGTCCGGTGCCCTCTGTGCCCGGGGGCCAGCGCGAACGCGCCAGGTGCCCTGCGCTCCGGGTATGGAGAGCAAAGACCAGGTGTCACGACAGCCATCGTCCCTGTGGACCCCGGGCCTAACCTGGCCATGAGGATTGCCACCCACGCACCAACCGCGTCCCCCCAAGTCTGGCGGGAACCCCTCGCGTCCTCTGGACACGGACCTCTCCCGCACACCCGGAGACTCAGCGTTCTCACTCACCCCCTGTCCACCCCTCGTGGGCAGGTGGGAGGGAGCAAGAAGCTGAGGACCACAGAGGCCAGGGGGTGACCCCAGGGACCCATAGAAGGAGGCGGGACTTGGGGGGCAGGAAAGGACGGACTTCCGAGGGTGAGAACCGAGTCTGTGGCGCTGCCTGGTCTTGCGGGTGCTGCGGGGGGGAGACGGCTCCCGACAGAGGACCGCGGGGAAGCCGCCCTCTCTGCCTCATCAGGCCGAGCGGGGCTCTGCTCTGCATCCCAGCTGAGCTCACGCTCCGGCCTCAGCGCCTCTGGTCCACGTGGGGCTTCCCTGACAGCCCAGCCCGGAAGGGGGAGGCCAGCCCGGCCAATCACAGGGTCCCGGCGAAAAGAACCGCCTCCCTCCCTGCCCGCCCCGCTGTGTCTTAGGAATGTACAGCATGTCTCACCGAGGATGCTGGAACAGGTACACACCCCGGCAGGAGCCCGTGGGAATCTCCTCGCCCGGGATTTTGTATTTTTATGCGAACTTAGAAATAGAACAGGAAGCCTCGGGACCGTGCAGAGGACCTACGGCTCGGGGCGCCCCGTCCTCCGTCCCCCATCCTCGTGGTGGCCTCCTGGGGCGCTGCAGTCAGTCGCAGAGACGCAGAGCGACACCCCCCCACACACACACCCCGATCCGGGATCCGCAGCTAGTGGAGGCAAGCGCGACCACACGCGAGTCACTCGGGGGAAGGCCGGCACAGGTCACGTGGCGGGTGACGTGGTTTGAGAAGCACGTCGTCACCTTCTGATTCAGCCGCCAGCACCTGTCACCGCGTAGGTGGCACACACAGAGGAAACACCGCGAGCGATGGGCTTGTCTATTCACAGCAGGCAGCGCCGTGCGGAGCAGCCTGGCCACACCGCAACCCCCCTGCCCCCCACCCCCCGTGTCTGGACGGAAGGGGGAGCAGGGCAGCCGGGAGCCCAGTCCCCCGCTGAGCCACTCCAGACGCCCCGCCCGTCCCCGGAGTCCTGGCTTTCCCCATTTTTCTGTGTCCCGTTCTGCTTCAGCGGGAGACAGCTGAGAGTGACAGCTTCCGGGGGTGACTTCCACTCCCTTCCTCCCGCTTGCGTTCCTGCTGTCTTTTAGGGCTTCTTTGTGAATTGCGTGCGCACGTGACACACGGTGGCAAATGTCGGCTTCCGTGAGTCGTTCCTAAGTGGCTAACTGTTCGCGCGACTGCCCAGCGCCCGATCTGCCTGACAGTTTCTGTCGTGTTCGCCGGGCCGCCTGGCTCCTTGCCCCGATTTCAGCTCCGATGTCACGCTCCCCAGACCCTCTCTGATGGCTGTCACAAGGCATGCGAACGGCCCTTACTCAGCGGCGTCTCTGTCCCTTCTCCCCAGCCCACCGGGAACCCGTCCTCAGTATCTGAAAGCGAAGAAGTGACGACAGCCGTTATCCAAGTTTTGTAAAGCGTCTTCCGTCTTGATCTGTGTGCCACGATTTATGCCTTGACGACAGATAAACATTTCACTTCTTTCTTTTTTTTTTTTTGCATTTAAAACATACATGAACATTACAGGGTTGCATAACCAAAAAAACAACAGCAACCAAAAAGAAAAAAAAAAACCTGATACTCGCCACATCCTGATTTTGATGTCATTTTTCAGATGCACATTGTCACAGTCACTAGATATTTCTATGTTACGAGCATCATTTACACTATTGCTTTGTGCGCTTTCAAACTTTATACAAGCGTCACTGTGCTCTGCTTTCTTGAATTGCCTTTTCTGTCCGACTGAGGTTTATCCCTATCTATGAACTTAGAGTTCATTCGTTTTAACTGCGTAATATATCTCACCCCCTTTCCACCGATGGATATTTACTCTCTCTCCCTCCTGTCTGAGTGAATTCAGGCCGCTATGAGAAAAATACCGTTGGATGGCTTGTAACCGACGGACATGCATGGCTCACATTTCTGGAGGCCGGGATGTCCCAGATCAAGGCGCTAGTGAGGGCCCACCTCCGAGTTCATAGCCTGCCGTTCTCTTGCTGTGTCCTCACAGGGCAGAAGGCCAGAGAGGGCGCTCTCATCGGGCGCTGATCCCATCGCGAGGGCTCCACCTTCAGACCAAATCACCTCCCAAAGGCCTTCCCCCTCACCCCATCACATGGGGTAGGGAGGGGGTGCTTAGGAGTTCAACATACGAACATACGGGATGTATTCGGTCTATAGCATTTCACGCTTGGCCTTCCCCCCACAATTAATATGCTTCTCACATGTCCCAACTCAAAAGCCTAAAGCCCCAAATCTCATCCAAGTCTCATCTCAATCAGATGCGTTTGAGACTCAAGATTCACCAGAGACAAATTCCTCTCTTGCTTGAACCTGTGGCCCCCACGTGCCAGGTGCTCCCAACAGGCACAGGACAGTCTCACCCCAAAAGGGAGAGACGTCGGGAAGACAAGAGGAGTGACAGGATCCACGCAGGTCCAAACCCAGTGGGATGAATCCCACCGGACCTCGAGGCTGAGAATGGTCCTCCGTGGCCCGGGCTATGCCTGCCAGGCTCGCCAGGGAGGGTCCTGCCTTCCAGATGTGCTGGCGTGGGGGGTCCTGCCCCATGGCTCAAGGTGGTCCCTCCCCTGTGGCTCTGCCGGGCATTGCCCTACCAGGGGTCTCTGCAGTGGCCATGCCCTCTCAGGAGGTGGGGATCATTACAAGCCATCTCAGAGCCCGTCTGCCACGGATGGGATTCTGCTTAGGGACATTGAATATTGATGTCGTCTGCCATTACAGACCTGAATACTAGCAGGTTAAATGAGAGAGAGATGTACTCTTCTCTCACTTGGAAGTCTGGGTAGGCAGTGTAGAGCTGGCGTGGCAGCTCCACCATCGTCAGGGACCCATACCCCTTCCGTCTTGTTGATCTGCCATTCACAATATGCGACTCCTGCCTCACTGCACAAGATGGCTGCCCCCAACGTTGCCTCCGTGCTGCATCCCAGCCACCCCAATCCCTTCTACATGCCGCGGCCAGAATAATTATGTTCAGGTGCAAATCTAGTCATGCCACCGCTCTGGGCAAAAACCCTTCATGGCAGAGTCTCGAACATTTGTTACCACTAAACCCTACACACACGTATATATGTACACACCCACACACACTCAAACATATATCTATAAGCGAAACGTAAGTTTCACGAAACAAAACTCACCCTTAGCACATGCCGTGCACCCAGAGGCCCCTATTCTATTCCATTTAATTCTAATTCGGGGACGGCTGATGAACGCTGAGACGCTGGCCTGCAGGGGACAGCTCAGCACTCCCCCCGTCACAGCCCTTAGGCCGACTCTCGTCACTTGTCCAGGCCGTGTCCCCACTGACTGAGCAGTTCCTCGGGAATGGGGACTGTCTTTCCAGCTGTGTGTCCCCAGCTCTTGTGTAATACTTGACATAAAGTCAAAACTTGTCTCTCCTGTGAACAAACAAGCAAACAGATGTCCCACGGTAAAGTTGCCGGCAACGTTTATTGAAAATCTATCGTGTGTGGAGCCGTGTGCTGGAGAGAATTATGAGAACACAGTGGAAGTTGACAGTGATAAATTTAGAACTGGCGTAGAACGGGCCGCTCTTAGACGTGCAGTGTGTCTCGATGTCTACAGCGAAACACCGTCCGATGACTCACTCACAGTGCATTGAATGATGGACACTGGATTGAAAGAACCCACCTTTGTCATCTTCTCTTAACTGATTCCATTTTCTTTCATCTCTTACGAAAGAAACGTCAGACACCCCGCAGACATCTCTCTCCCGGCCCGGTCTGCTCTCCCGCAGGGAGCCCCCGTGTCGAGCCAGAGAACAGAGCTGCTCAGTGATTTGTGATCACGTACCCTGCATGACTAATTTGGGGTCCCTCCAGACAGGCTCAGGGAGCCAGGATGAGGCACCGGGACGTTCACAGACCTCGAGGGTGGCCAAGGACGTCTACGCGGTTGCTTCAGATATTGTCACATCAGCTGGAAGAGCCAGGAACAGGGCAGGAAGGCAAGCGTGAACCCAAAATCAATTTGGGGTCTCCCTTTCAGACACTTCTTCGACCTCGAGGAAGCCCGGTCCTCTCAGATCAATTCTGTAATCCTGGCTGGCAAATCAATGAGTGTAAACCAGGCCCCGACTGGGACACTGGAAAGAACAGAATATTGTAGGGTAAAAGCTCCCTCATTGGGGTTCATCGAAAACCCCAGAGAGAAGAATGGCATTATGAATGGGCCGACCTCACTCAGCCACTGCCTTCGCCCTCTAGCTAATAACCATAGCAACAGTCTCCAAGACGCTTTGCTTCATTCGACCCCAGAGCGGCCTGTGCGGTAGGTCCAGGCAGATGAGGAAGCAGAGGGTGAAACACCAACCAGCCCACGGGCCACACAGAGCCTGAATAGCTGGAACCGGATGGAACTCTCAAGTATGACAGCACCGACTTGTGTCAAGGGCGTCACCACCAGAAGCCTGGATTCTAACTCCAGCGCTGCTAGCTACTCGGCCATGTGGCCTTGGACTTGACGTAGCACCTTCCCGACCTGCCTCACGGGGTGCTTACGAGGACAGCGGGTGGCTTTCTGGCTGGGAGGCTGGCACACAGTGTCAGGTCTCCGACAGAATGATGAAGGTGATACCTCTGATCACCTTTTTGCTTTCGCGGTGGCTGCATCTCAGATGCCTCTGCGACCCCGGTTGCCACCAGCTCCGCAGGGCAGGGTGTGGGAGGAGCGAGCCCTCTCTGCCCAGGACGGCTTCGGAGCGCTGGCGGCCAGCTGTAGCAGGTGGGTATTGCCCACAGAACTTGAACCATGCGGTGTCCTGGTCCCACTGCGGCCACTTATAAAGTCCCCCCTGCGATTCTAAGTCGCAGGCAAGGCTGCAGAGACCACACTCCGTCTGTCGTTCCAGAGAGGGCGGTGCTCACGCTGAGTGCGTCTGAGGCCCAGGGGCTGGACCTTGAACCACAGACCCTCAGACCCTGCTCTGCACCGCGGTGGGCGGAGGGGAGTGTGGGCCCCGTGTGAACACCAGGAAAAACGCGGGGCGCAGAGGAGGTTGAGCGGGCAGGGCCCCCATCCCGGACACTTTTCCTTGACTAGGTTCTGCTCCTTGAAAACGGCTCACAGCAACTTCCCTTACATCACAGGAATTCAAAAAGTGAATACCTTTATTTAAAAAAAAAAAAAATCCCGGGAAATAAGCACACGAGCTACGCGTGGTCCACACTACAATTCTCCCCAGCGACCATAAGAAACCGAGCACGCGTTCTTTAGTTCCTTTCTTCCGTTCAGTTCCGTGCCCTTGCCAATGACCTTGTCCTGTCTGTTTCATTCCATCCAGGGTTCAACAAATCAGCATCGATGTACTTCATGAACGCGATGCATTTCGTGTCTATTAAAAGTAAAAACATAGGTCTAGCTGTTTGGCTCAAATTCCTTAAAAGCCACCATTGAAGAAAAAAAAAAAAACATCCAGCAAAAGCCCAGAGTGTGACTGTACTTGGCACGCTTCCCGACCACCCTCTTCACCTCGGAAAGGAAGACACAAAATAAGGAAAAGGGTGTGATTTTTTTCGGGGTCCCCTCTTCAGTTTTGGGCACCAGTGGAAAGGAAACTTCCCTTAAAAGGGTCGCATCGGGAGTTCTCTCGAGATGGATTGCATCGTCTCCCTTGGTCACTTCTCCTACAAGACTGTGGGAGACCATGTGGGAGGAGTGACCGCCCTTTACAAGACCTGGAGATTTAAATAATGGAGAGGTTTATATGTGGTCCACGGCATAGCCTGCAGACACACACTCACACCTCGGGGAACTCACAGAGGCAGAAAGTTAGTATTTTGTGTGTGTGTGTGTCGCAGTCAGTGAGGGTACAAAAGATGGAGCCAGGCTATTCTCAGGGCTTAAGGAACAAAACGGACTTCCCAGAGAGCCGACAGGAAATCTTGCACCCGGAGAGCGTAGGGCCCCCACCATGGGAGAGTTCGCAGCTGTCGAAGTAGGAAAGATTCAGCACTCGCTAAGCCCAGAAAGGAGATTTTTAATTAAAACAAACAAACAAACAAACAAAAACAAAAAACAAAAAAACTCAGTAAAATGCACAGGCATCCAGTAGGGCATCTTGAAACGAACAGTCATTAAATTCATACCTATCACACACACACAGGAATCAATGGGAGACTTCGTATTTTCTTTATAATGACTTAAGACTCTAAAAACAGACTCTACAAACAACACACTCTCCCTTCTCCCGCGTTCGTGAGAACGCGACAGCTCCGCGAGGTGAAAGTCACGAGCCACCTGGCCACCTCTCGGCCGTGAACTTGGACGCGGGCTTCACGGTCTCGTTCTCGGGCCTCTGACTACACTGCTGCTGCTGCTGCTGAGCCCTCCGCACGACCCCCGTGTCGAGCGCTCCTTCCGTGCCCGAGAGGCGGTGTGTACGACGGACGGCCAAGCGCTTGGCCACCAGGCCCGGCCGCCTCGCCTCGCAACGGCCTCTCCTCGCTGCCTGGGCTGTGTCACACGGGGGTGATCACGGTACCAGCCCGGCTGGGTCGTCGGGAGAATCACAGCAGAACTCCACAGAACGGTACTTGAAAGAGGGCCCGACACACAGAAAGAACTCATTAAATAGTCACTCTTACTATCGGGGCAGATTGCGTTTCCCTGGGTGCCTACGAAAATGTCGGACCTATTTTTAAAATAGAAAACGAGACACTGGCCTAAGGAAGAACTGTTTTCAGATTCGTGGATTTATTTATGGGGGACGTCTCCGCGGGCCACGGAGGTACACATTTGGGGCATCGTTTTGTTTGTTTGTTTGTTTGTTTGTTTGTTTGTTTGCTTTAATTACACACAATCCTGAACTCCAGGAAGTATTCCTCGACGGGGACCCCGATCTCAGCCCATTTGTACCGCTCTTGAGAGGAAACGGAACCACGCGCTCCTTAGAAATCAATTCAACATAGTTCAACCAGATGAGAACAATGTCTGCGAGAATCAAGTCTTCACTGCGCACGTGAACTTGACCTAGAGCTGCATGTAGATCATACAGGTATGGAAAATATGGGGGTGTTCGGTGGGAGGGGAGTCAGGAAGCTAAGCCAGGTAAGCAGAACGAACCCCCAGGGCCAGGCGAGCGAGATGGGCAAAGCCACCTCGGGCACAGGCTGCGTGGCTGCGGGCTTTCAATGCCAGGCTCAGGGGTTCGATTTCACCCCGAAAGCCCCAGCAGTTTTGTTAGGTGCAGAATAATAGCAGGAACACAAGCCCACGTGCAGGACAGTTCATGCGGGGGGAGACCGGAAGCAAGGAGAAAAGCTGGGTGGCTGTCAATCACAATTCGGGCATGAGGTGACGAGGTCCTGGACCAAGGCAGGGACTCTGGGAACCGAAGGGCAGGGGCAGCCATGAAGGTGTGAAGAAGCCGTGTCCCCTTCACGCCATTCGCACAGCCGCATTGCTCCCCAGCCGAGGCCTGGGGTATCTGAGCACAGCGGGCCAGCTCCGGGAGGATCTGGGGGGGTGTCTGGGCTCTGGGCTTTTTAGTTTAAATGTATGTCATTAGAAAGTTTAGGCCAGGATGTAGTTTACATGAATACGGTTTATTGTACCTAAATTGTTCCTAAAATTGACCTAAAACAAAAAACAAAAGACAAACAAACAAAAAAAAAAACCAGGTTTGATGATTAAGGATATAGAGAAGTGACAAGCATAGCTTGAAGCTCATGTACAAAAGCCTAACTGACCAGTGAGTCCCCAGACGTCAGCTCTGCTGGTTCGGAAGGCCGTGATGTTTGTTACGTGTGACATTCCCCATACTGTGTCACGGGATGCTTTCCTGGGCGAGATTAACAGCAGGGAGCAGCCAGATCAAGCAGCCTCTGCCTCCATGAGCGTCCAGACATAAAAGTACCGTCATCCACTCGCATTCAGCCGAAAATGACGGTGAGTCTCGATAACCTCTCACAGTGCCTTTCAGCTCCGCAAGGAAGGGATGGATCAGTGTCCCCATGATGCCCGTAATGACGGAGACAGTGGTGTGTGGAACGGAGCTACTCCTGGGCCAGAGTGGTCCCCGGATGGGCAGCGCCAGTGTCACCTGCAGGCTTGTCTCAGAAACGGATGAGAAATGCAGGTGCTCCAGCCCCGCCCCTGACAGCTTCCGCCTCGAGGGTGGGGGGCAGCACAGTTAGTATCAGGAGTGGGGAAGATGTGTGTGTGTGTGTGCGTGTGTGTGTGTGTGTGTGTGTGTTGGGGGCGGGGAGGTCCACACAGCGGCTGGGAAGCAGAAACAACGAAAAGCCGTACGCTGAAAATAAAACAAATGAAGCTATTTTACAGATATGTTTTACATAGTTACAGGAAGAGCTATCGATATATGTTTCGTCTCTGTAGAGAGAGAAGACGCCTCTCATTATTTTCAAACGCTGTTTCCAGGAAGCTCCTAGCCCACGGCCACACGCTCAGAGGCTGGGAGAATCTGTGTTTCTCATACTCACCCAATATACAAAAGAGGAAAACAGTACAAGATTTAAATGCCTCTTTTTTCAGAGAGCCTCTGAGCTGTGCTCCGCATCTTTTTATGGTTCTTCAACCGCAAACGGACCCACGGCTGCGTCCAGCATCGCATTCTAGTGGGGCCGCTGTCACCATATTACGATGTCCTATAGTGTCATGTGTGCTGGGGACACGGCCAGTGTGCGGTATTTTTAATGTTTTTTGGAGGGAGGGCCGTGATAAGTTTCAACCCCCTGGAAATGAATCCAGGACAGTAAAACAGGCTGGATGTGTTTCCCCAGTAGAAGAAAAAAAAAAGAAAGAGAGAAAGAAAGCAGACCTACTATAGGTAAATTGAACTCTTCAAACAGACCCATAACACCTCGCTGAGACATTCTCGAGATAATGGCTTCGGTTAGAGAAGGCCACAAATCTTTGCATTCTGCATCCGCCTGGCAGGGCTAATGAGATTTTACGGCGGGCAAGCTGTTTATCCCTTGGGTGACATCGGTAGCAACGACTATATCTTTATCCATCACAGATTTTCTGCACTGCAGCTCCCCGCACCCCCCCCCCCCCCCCCCCCCCCCCCCCCCCCCCCCCCCCCACACACACACAAGGCCGCCCCAGCCTGGATCAGAACACTCACGCCTCGGAAGAACCTGGTGTTTGGATCTAATCATTCTTTCTTAAGGTCACATCGCCCCACCACGGGGGCTGGCGGGAGACACGGACGGAAGGAAAAAGGATGAAGAGTGGGATGCAGGGTTGACAGCACCGCCCCAGGACGCACCCGTGCCCGCCGGCCGTGAGGAAGAGAGCCGCGGGCCAGCAGCTGCCCGTGGGACCGCTGTGGCCGGCCACGGAGAAGGGACCCCGCTGCCATCCAGGGGGCCAGGGATGAGGGCACGGGGACCACCCCCCAGCCCGGAGCTTTCTCATCGCCCACCGTAGCCACAACGTCTTAATCGACCTCCGAATCAGCACCCACATGTGAGCGCACGGCCCTGCACGCTCGCGCACTGGACCACGGCCGCTGTACACGCCCACGGCGACATGTCCACTCCACCTTTGTAGCTAGAAAGTGTCCCCAGTTCTCAGCCCAAAGGGGTGTTGGCGATGCGGGCCAGCAGAGGTCGTGGACAGGTGCTCGGACCGGCCGAGATGCCGTGAGTGCTCACAGCTGTTTCTCCCGGCGCCTGCAGCTCTCACACCTGGACAGGTGTGGGCAGCAGTGTCCCGAGGACTCTTACAAAAGCAGAACAGCACAGGTCGCTTGGCAGAGAGGACGAGAAGTCAAAGTAGCATCCAACTGCCCGTGGATTTACCGTCTCGCGCCTTTGCTATTCCCCAGACGGGCCACAGAGCCCCGAAACCCAGGCGTGGACGTCCGGGGGGACAGAGAGGGCTCCAGCGGGAACCTGGCTCAGACGCGAGGTGTGAGGAAGGGGTCTCGTGGGGACGACAGCAGCAGCACGGAGGGCCCCAGCGTGGAAAACAGCAAGGGAGGGGAGCCTCCCCGTCCACCTGCAGGTGGGGTGCTTCCGAGAGCAGGCTGTGTCCCCCCTCTGTGCTCCCAGAGCAGGGTAAACGAAACCCCAGCTTTCTGGAGGGGTGAACAAAACACGGCACCCCCGGAAACTGACAAGAACCAGGGGGAGGACGGGGAGGATGGAGGCGGGGAAACCAGCCCACGAAGCGATCTGCTGACTTTGGGGCTCCCCCTTTCACGCTGTGATCTGCTAACTTCGGGGCTCCCCCTTTCACGCTGTGATCTGCTAACTATGGGGCTCCCCCTCCCACGCTGTGATCTGCTAACTTTGGGGCTCCCCCTCCCACGCTGTGATCTGTTAACTTCGGGGCTCACCCCCAATGCTACGCACGCTCGGGTCTAATCACAAAGCGTAACAAAGGCTGAGAGACCTGGGCTAACAGATTCATCGCCATCTGGGCCCCGCCCCGCCGGACCACGGGACGCTGGGCGGGCAGGAGGCATCCCAAGGGCACCGCAGACTTAGCCATCGGACCCTGACCCGGGAGCTGGGGGGGGGCCGGGGGGGGCCTGCAGGGGAAGGAGGGACAGAGAAGCAAAGCCCTCAGTGCCACCCACACCACACAGTTCTGCGTTGTTCCAAAGCTACCTCTGTGTGGCACGGTCCCCCCGGGGCAGGACCTGTGCTTCACTCGGTTCCGTGTCCCCGGAGGCTCGCGCGGTGACAGACAGGCAGGGACGCCGACGCGAACGTGGCTTGTAAAGCAGTGAGCAGGTGCAAATGGCACCGAGTAAACGGCCCGCGTGGCTGGCGGACACATCGGACGGCCTCGCGCTCCCGCCCGGCCATGGCCCCTGTCCCTGCAGGCCGGGTGCGGTGGTGAGCGGTGGCCCGCCAGAGACCAGGGCGCCAGCAGGAGAAGGCAGTCTGACAGGGGGAAGGCAGGAGCGCTGGGCCAGAGCAGGGGACCGTGCGTGACCTCGCCCCACGGGGGGACATAAGCGTCCACCCCGATGCTGAGCGGGAGGGAATAAGAATGGGGAGCAGCACAGCGAAACACACCATCCCCTGAACGCTCCTTCACAGCGTGGCCTGTCGTCAAAGGTGGCGAGGAAGCACGTGACACCCAGTCCCCTTCTGAAGGCGGGCCATTAACGCCCCTGGAAATCCCCCCCAGTAAAAAAACATTTACCGTTTTTAAAGACTTCATTGAGGGCTAATTAGCGTGGGCACAGATGATGAGGGTTCAGTTCCACGGGTTTTGAGAGCTGAGAACGGCCCCCACCACGTCGCCCAAACAACATCTAGACCTTTCTCATCAACCCGGAGAGTGTCCCGTCCGCGTCAGCAGCCGACCCTGCCCACGGCGGCCACCGTCCGCCTTCCCATCCCCGCCACCGGCTTCCGCGGCTGCTATTAAGACCTCAGGGAACGGAATCCCGCCGCGTGGACTGGGGCAGGGCTGGGGGTCCAGCCGCTTTGCTCAGTGCGTGTCTGAGCGTTGTTGACACCGCATCAGAAGTCTGGCCTTCTTCTCCGTTCATTGCTGAGCTGTATTCCACGGCGTCTGTATATCGCGATTTGCTTATCCGTTCTCCTTTCGATGGACACGTGGGTCGTTCCGGGGTTTGACTATGACGAATGAGGCAGGCGTGCACATCCTTGTGCAAGCCTGTCTGTGGACATATGTTTTCCTTTTTCTCGGGTAAATACTCAAGAGGACTGGCCAGGCCACGGGGTTGAACTTCACAAAAACGGTCGGATGGTTCTCCCAAGTGGTGGCACCTGTCCAACTCGTTCAACTTGGCATTTCCTGCACTCATCAGACCACAGAGTCCCACACGCTGCTACAGCAAATCCTGCTCCACGGGGCCAGCCCTGCACGACAGCCCCTCCCCTGTAGTCACGGCCTGTCCTCACAACAGGTCAGTCTGGGGGTCAGTCCCTCCCACTGACGCGCCAACAGCAATCAAGGCTCAGCTACGACCCACTCAAGGGACACGCCTGGAGCACCCAGCTCAAGTGACCAGGGGGACTGTGCCATTGGACCCCACAGCTCACCTACTATATAAAGCCCCTCTACCGAGACTGGGAGCTCCCATAAGACTGTCCGCTGATCTCGCAACAGAAACTTCGCAGGCCAGAAGGGATTGGCATGAAATATTCAGAGTGATGAAAAGTAAAGACCTACAACCAAGACCAACTCTACCCAGCAAAGCCGTCACTTAGAATCGAAGGCCAGATAACGAGCTTCCCAGGCAAGAAAAAGCCAAAGGAATTCATCACTAGCAATCCAGCATTACAGGAAATATCAAAGGGACTTCTCTAAGAAGAAGAAAAAAGAAAAAAAATCAAAACTATGAACAATAACGTGACAATAACTACATATCTATCAACAGTTACTTTAAACGTAAACGGATTAAACGTTCCAATCGAAACACATGGGGTGACTGACTAGATAAGATAGTAAGACCCTCACATATGCTGCCCACGGGAGACTCACGTCAGATCATAACACACACAGATTGGAAGAAAAGGGATGGAAAAGATGTGTCATAAAAATAGAATTAAAAAAAATGAGGTAGTAATACTTACACCAGAAATAGTAGACTGTTTTTTTATTAATTTATTTTTTATAGTGACATTGGTTAATGAAACGTAGTAAGTTTCAGGTGTATGTATGTATGTATGTATATATATACATATACATACATATGCCTTACTGTTGAATATATATATATGGCATTGTGGGTCACCACCCATAGTTAGATTTCTTTCTGTCACCACCACAGATTTGACCCCGTCCACCCCATCACCCCATCTACCTTCCCCCTCCTCACCTCTCCCTCTGGTAACCACTAGTCTATTGTCCATGTATGTCCATGAGTCTCTGTTCATTAGTCCTGTACATTTGTTGCTTTTAGGTTTATATCCCACAGATAAGTGATAGCGTGTGGTTTTCAACTTTTTCCGTCTGGCTTATTTCATTTAGCATGA
>PVKZ01007306.1:0-23816 GCA_004027375.1 Macroglossus sobrinus | reverse complement strand
CACGGAGAAGCAGCAAGAGCCGGGACGTCAGTGTGGCTGCAGCTGCCGTCACCATCATCGCTGCTGCTCTCTCCCGGTGCTGGCCGTCCTTCTGGGCCGGGCGATGCAGAGCCACAGCGGGCCACAGCACACCTTCAGGGGTACGGGCCTGTGTCCTCCCCGGGATGAGCCATCAGGAGAGGGTCCAGTCCTTGGGGCCACCCAGGGCTGGGACACAGTGAAACCCCCGAGGCTCTGCCACAGGAACGTGCAGTCTCGTGGCTTTCGTCATAATTTGGGAATCTCACTGCGATGGACGAGCCTGGGGGGCCTCCCAGGACCCTTCTAACCCCGGACTGTGATGATGCACATTGCATTACACGGCTTCCTTGACTGCAGGACTTCTCAGGCCCTTTAAACTGTCAGTGCACTCCTGCAGAAGGGGATGTAGGATGCAACCTCTGACCCAGGAGTACCTTGTCGGCTTAACGTTCTAAGGAGCACTCTCAGGGGTGTGCGGGGGGCTGAATACCCTGCCCTCAGAGGGATGCAGGGGTGCTTTCTGGTCAGGTCTTCCACCCACAGCGGGCACGGCCTGATCCCCGACATGGCAGCCTCCGTTTCAGAAATTAGCCCCGTGCAGAAGCCCACCTGAGCGACGCGGAAAAGCGTGACGCAGGCGTCAGAGGCCAGCGCCCTGCCCGGCACATCCCCCGAACAATTCCTGGCATCTGTGTTAGAGCGGGCAACGGGGGGCTGCAGCAGCACTGCAGGGGCGCCTTTCTCCTCGCTGGAGAGAGATTCCTGGGAGGGCGCACTTGACTTCCTCTGTGGAGAAAGTTTCTCGTAGGCGTTCGGCTTGGATTACCTGTGGCGCAGCCCATGTAGCATCCCTGAGCCTCGCCCGAGAGGCTGGCTGAGTCTCCCTGGTGCCTTTGTCACTGTTGAGCGAAAGGCAGCAGCCAGCCAGCTTCACAGTCCAAGCTCAAAGCGACCTGCGCATTTGGTTTAGTGCTCTGCTGTTGCCGTCTTGAACTTCTTAACAATTATATCGTAAGGGGCCTCACATTGTTATTTTGCACCAAGACCCACGCGTGATATAACCTACCCTGACTGGCGGCCACAAGGGGCCAGGCCGTGAGTTGCCCACTGGTTCCCCAGAAGCAGAACCTGTGCCTGGCTCACCTCCAGGTCACGAGCACACTGCAGAGTGTGTACACACAGCGAATTCAAAGCGAGTGGAGCCCCCTGGAGGTGTGCGGTCCACAGCCCTGAGCAGAGACCATGCCGTGCTTTTGTTAGTTATGAAAATGTCCTCGGCCAGAACTCAGCCATGTGTATAAAATCTCAAATTAGGGAAAAGGAGATGTTTTTGTGGGTGTTATGTAACAGGTGTCCAGAAGGAGGCGGTGGCGTGGTATCAGGCAGAGGAGACGGGGAGAGATGGCCCGGAGGGCAGGCCACACCCTAGCTCTTGGTCGGCGCCGCCACACCTATGCCCCAGCCTGCCCTTCTCCGCTCTCTGTAGGGAGAAGTGGACCTTCCCCTGCTGACCCCAGTGACCTTCTGCAGCCCGCAGTCCCCAGCGGGGTGGTGTCTGCCTCCAGCTGACTTGCCTTGCGGGCATCCCAGGGACCATGTTCCTTCTGCCCACAGAAACTCACCACACACACACACACACACACACACACACACACACACACACACACACACACACACACACACACACACATACACACACACATACATACCCCGCTCCTGCTCTGAGTCATTCACAGGAGGCTAATTTTGTCCTCCTCACCCACCTTCATGCTTCCCCCGAATTAGACAGTCTTAACACCAGGCACTTACAACCGGAAAAGAGGCCCGCTTATCTATATTTTTAGACCAAAAATTAAAGTCCGTGGCATCAGTCACCACCCCTGTCCTCCCAGTCCTCCCACACCTGGTCCCCAGGTAGCGTTCTTCATACGCTCAGCATCTTTCCCTCTGGTGGGCGTGGCTCCCGTGCGCCACTGGCCCCACGCCCGCCTCCGACTCAGGGCTGAGGATGGAGGTCGGAGGCCAGGCGAATGGGTTGGGATGATTTGTGCGTTGGGGTTGGGGGTGGGGGTAGGGGACGCTCTGCTTGGTTCAGTCGCCCTCTCTTACTGAGGGGAAGATGTTTCATAAGAAGGGATATCCTACTGATGACAGCACTGTTGTCTTTGGTCCACAATATAATTTAAGTTTAAGCCAGACCCTGTCATTATCGGGACTGTCGCCAAGTCAACCAAAGCGACTGCGAGTCCTCCTTTTCACGAGAAGAAAAATACAGGATGACGCATAGGGATTCTCCACGGGAGGGCTGACCCTGCTCTGCCTTTCCTGTGCTGAGCTCCAGATTAGCTGAGCCAAAGGGGAACATTGAGAAATTTCCCATAAGCCCGCTTATCCTGTGGGATGTCCCGCCAGAGTGACTGACAGGCCATTTGCTAGACCGCTCAGGGTCGAAGACACGCTGGAGAACAAAGCTCGAGCTCACACGAAATTCTCCCGAGGATCCCAGCAGCCCCACCCCCACCCCCTGCCCATGACAATTCATCAGCCTAAAAGGCAGTCCCGGTACGCACCCTTCACTGAGCCCTTAGCGCGTGTGAGACAGAGCATCGGGCACTTGATTGCCTCCTCAGGGAATCCCATTTTACAGAGTGGAAAACGGTGTCTTAAAGAGGTGAGCCACTTGCCTGTGGACACCCAGCGGGGAGGCGGTGGAGCTGGAATCTTGGTTTAGATCCGCCTGAGCCGTGACCTCCCACAGGGCCACCACGCCTCCCACTCTCCACATATGGGGAGGTGGGAGAGGCCAAGGAGGTGGACGCTCAGCCGCCCTCCCCGCCACCACACAGGCGGCAGCTCCGTGCTAGGTCACAAGGGCCCTGGTGGGAAGTCCTGGACCGGGGCGAGCCCTCTGTGCCCATGTTCTGCCGTCCCCTTCACCCCGTGGTCAGCACCCAAGAGCAGTAACATTCTCCAACCCCTCCCCCAGCTCCACTTTCTGAACACAACGCCCTCCGTAACCTCACGTGATCGTAATTAGATTTTTAACCCATAATTACGAGATTAATGTATTCATCATAATTTATTTGCAGATCATTCAAAGCGTGACTCAAAAACATTTAAAGATTATTTCGAGTTGCCCGGGGCAAGATAATGAAAGAGGCAGAGGGGGGGAAAAAATGAAAATCACACAATTTCCAACCTAATTAAAGATAATCAAATAAACCCGCCAGCTGACTGGGCTGACTCTGCAGCCCACAGTGTGCCAAGAAACCCATTCTGTTTCTTGGTGTTGAATCGGATCTTCGGGGGCCGTGTTAATAAATGACTCTCTGCCTACATATTTTGCCATCTCTCTCTTCTCCGGAACAGCCCCCATTCGACGGTGAAGACGAAGACGAGCTGTTTCAGTCCATAATGGAGCACAACGTTTCTTATCCGAAATCTTTATCCAAGGAGGCCGTTTCCATCTGCAAAGGAGTAAGTACATTTGGATTCCTTTTGCCATCACGGACCAAGAAAGGTGGACATACCTTCCCCACACTTCTGATCAAAGTGGCGGAAAGATCACAAACCCACCCCACTGCTTTCGGCCATGGGGGGGGGGGGGCTAGCGGTGGGTGGTATGCAGGGCGTAGCGGAAAATGGATTCACACCCCCAAAACTTCCTGGAACTCAGGCCCCGCCAGCTAATGGTGCCATGCTCTAGTCTCCGATTCAACCTCATGGAATTGCATTGCCGGTCACCGGAAGTAATCACAGACCCTTAGAAAATGTTAGTTTCCTTCCCTTGCCTCACTGGGTATGCCTTGATTAGTTCCTTGTTCATGTCTCAGTTTTTGAGATACTCTATAGGTACCAGAAATAGACACAGATCATCAGCATATAGGTCAGAGAATTGTCACTAAATGAACCCACCCGTGTAACTAGACATTTCCAACGCCCTAGAAGCCCCGTCCTGTGCCATGTCGTTGTCACTCCCCCGCTGTCACTGCATGGATGAGCTGTGGTCTGTTTTGGACTTTGCACAAATGGAGTTTTGCAGCAGAGGCTCCTTGGCCCTTTTCCCCTGACCATTACGATGGAGAGATTTTTCCATATTGCTGGGTGCAGTTGGCGTCCCATCTGTCCTATGGCTGCGTAGCATTCCATCATGTGAACGTACCACAATTTGTTTGTCTATTCTACTTGCTGCTGGGTGTTTGGGTTGTTTCTTCTTTGGTTTGGGGCTATTACAAATAGAACTGCCGCGAACCTTCTAGGTCATGTGTTTTGGGGCATATATGAACGAATTTTCTGCTTATTCATTTCTTTTTCCCCCCCAGCTTTAGTGAGTTATAATTGACAAATAAAATTGTAATATATTTAAAGTGTACGACATGATGGTTTGATATACATATGCAGTTGGTCCTTCATAACCATGGGTTCTAAACCCCTGGATTCAACCAACCACAGATCTAAAATAAAAATACTCAGGGAAAAAAAGTTACATCGTTGCCGATGTGTACTATGTAGTTAGGTCTACAACGATTGCTAGTTGTGTCTGTACTAAACACATACAGACTTTTTTTTCTTGTCATTATTCCCTAAACAATATAGTGTAACAACTGTATACACAGAGCTTACACTGTATGGATGTTAAAGTAATCTAGAGACGACTTGAAGTCAGCAGGAGGATGTGTGTAGGTTGTATACAAACACCACACCATTTTGTCGAAGGGACTTGCACATCCTCGAAGGTTGGTGTCCCCCGGGGTCCTGGAACCGGTCCCCTGAGGATACCCAGGGATGACTGCACATTGTGACAGGATTTCCACAGCCATGTTGGTACATCCATCAACCTCACATAGTTATTCTTTTTTTTCTTTTTCTGGACGAGGAACACTTAAGTTTTACTCTTAGCAAATTTTAAGCGTCCAGTACGTTATTACCGCCCGTAGTCACCGCGGAGTACCTTAAACCCTCTGCCCTGCCTTCCAGCTGATGACCAAGCATCCTGGCAAGCGTCTGGGCTGCGGGCCCGAGGGGGAGCGGGACGTGCGAGAACACGCCTTCTTCCGGAGGATCGACTGGGAGAAGCTGGAGAACAGGGAGATCCAGCCGCCGTTCAAGCCCAAAGTGGTGAGCCAGGGGCACAGCCCGTTTCCTGAGTCCCCGTTCTCCCCCGATCCTGGAGGTGTCCCGCCCACCCTCCTTCCTGGGGAGAGGAGGCCAGTGACCCCTGACCTCCACGGGACAGGCACCTGCTCTTGCCATCAGTTCTGTGGTCCGAGCAAGGGCAGACCAGGTCGCAGGGGGCGGGGTGTGGGTCGCCCGTCCTCACAGAGCTGTCCAATAGTGTGGTTGCAGAGAGCCCCCCTCCAGCCCAGTCAGACAGCAGGGAAGGTCTGCTTGGGGTTTGGATTTTACGGACTCGAATTCCTTGCACTGAGTCCTCGGCCGACCTCTCATCTGTCTCCAGGGCTCCTGGATTTGCCCTGCATGGAAGGTAGCCTGGAGTGTAACTAGATCTTAGCCAGCTCACTGGCAGGCGCTGGGTGCAGTCCACACGCCGCCCCCGTCCCATCGGCCCCGGCTGCAAGGAGTATGTGGTGTCCACCGCCGTTCCTGTCCTTGACACCTTTCTTCCGACTCTTCCTGTATGACTTGCTTTTCTTTTTTTTCATTTATTTAACAAACGCTACGTGCCAGGCCCTGTTCTCAGCCATTTGCAAATCAGTTTATTTAACCCCCACAACCCTGCGAGGTAGGTAGGTACTGTTGTCCCAGATTACCGTTGAAGAAGCTGAGGCACAGAGAGGCTGAGTGACTGGCCTGCGGACACACAGCTGGTAGGTGGTGGGACCAGGATGCAAACTCTCGTATCCCAGCTCCCAGACCTGGGTCCTTACCCACTGTACCATCGCTGCAGCTCTGGCCTGCCATGCGCCAGTTCTCTGACTATTGGTTGCAGCCTGTGTTTGCCTTCCTTAATGTTTACATACCTGGAGAGAAACTGTGAGTCTTTAAGACATCAGCCTCCTCACTGATGCCACCTGCCACTCCTCAGTGCCTCCCAGGAATCTGCTTTTCCCTGCACCCTATTTCTAACAGCCGGGTGGATCTGTACCTCTAGCTCTACCACCGTCCCGGCCGGTGCTGGGCAGTCACGGTACCCCAGCTCTCGAGGCTGCAAAAGGCAGCTTTACTGCACGGTCAGTTACAGAAATGTCTGCTGTGTCGGTTCAGCTGAAATCTGCCTCCATGAGCAGGCAAAGGGGAACCTCCTAGGTGGCTGAGTTCCCGGCTGCGTGGCACAGGGCTGAATTCTCAGGGCAGCAGCTTCCTCATCAGATATGTTTAGGCGTCCTCTACTCCAAGAATAAAACGGCTGTGGGGGGTGAGCCCACTGATTTTCTTTCTCCAAGATATTTTTAAGCACACACTAAAGAAAAACCAAAATGAACCAGGTCAGTTGACTTTCTCCCGAATCATCATTTCAAACAGGGCCATGATGTCTTCTGCCTCCCCGCCTTTTCTTGAGCCAGTCCTGGGCACTGATTTCAGGGGTGCTCATACGATCCTCACCTTTCAGTTTGCAAAACCCGGTTTTGAGGAGCGGGGTGAACACAGAACCATAAACGGTGCTACAGACAGTCTCAGTAGAATGTTACGTTAGAGATTTTCCTTTTCCTCTTATATTTCTTTAGCCTTCTCAAAGGTCTACAGTAGCATCCTGCACGCAGCTTAGTGCCTTTCCAGAAACAGCATCGTGTCACACACTGTCCCTGCCCTTATGTGCTGAGCAAACTTGTCTGTCACTTTCCAGAAAGGGATGTGAGATACAGCAAAGTCACCGTAAATCACATCTTTTTTCTTTTTATTCCCACCTCACTTTCAGAAGAAATTCTTCATGTGCATATATAGCCTCCCACTTTTTGTGGCCACTGCGACCTTGACCTCGGTTGTAGGGAGAGCAGACAGGTGACTTCTCCAAGTTGTCCCCTGTGGGCACGGCCATCAGAAAATCAGAGTCACACAGGACAGGCTGAGGGACCATGAGCTGCCGTTTGTTTATTTCCTAGTTCTCAGAGTGCTGGTTGAGACAAAAAGAAACAGTACCTCGCCTCCGGCTGTGAAGACACAGCCCCTGGACTCACAGACGGCAGAAGGAATCACGGCCCAGGCCCTGAAACCGAAGGTTTCGTGCGAAAGGCCCGTTTGGCCAGCGCCTGGGCTGAGGACGGGAGAGACCCGTCTGCTCACAGCGAGGTATATCCCAGGCAGAAGCCCACTCGCTGCTGGAGAGCCTGCAGACCAGAGGAGGAAACTGGGAAAGCAAGAGTGGACAGGAGATGGCACAGCAGGGAGACAGGGGAGGTTTGTAGGAGTGAGCCACAGACTTTTTGTCCCACGGCAGAGGAGAGTCAAGGGCAAAGACACGGATCAGGAGAAGTCCTGGTCCCTGGCAGGGCTCCGTTTCCCCTGGTCCCCGCGCCGTGCCTCCCACCCAGCATCAGAGTTGGCTCTGAATTGGAGGAGAAGGGAGCATTCCAGCAGCCTCCAGGGCACTGCTCTGTTCTCGTGGTGCCATGCTGGAGCAGAAGGACCACACGCCAATGACGGAAGGAAGCCATCTAAGTCCAGATGTCCCCGAGCAGGGGCAGAACACACCGGGGTCCACTGGGCAGCAGAGGAGAGTGAACCGTGTGTGGAAGTTATCCTGTGAGGTGGTTTTCCCATCTTTCTCAGTAAAAAGCGTGGCTGCCGGATCCAGAGCTCATTAGAAGGTCGAACGAGTTTGCAGATAAAATACACAGAGCTGAACGTTCTGTGCCAGGCGGTTCTGTTATCTCTAAGATGCAGCAACTGCAGCCAAGCCGTCGCCGCTGAGGAAACAATTAAGGTAAACATATTGCCGCCGGAAGCTTCTGCTTAGCGTGTGCAGTGAACCCACTTCCAAGAGCATCCTCTCCTCTGAGCAGCGTCTCCAGCCTTGGCGGAGTCTGCTCGATGCTCTTCTAGCAGCTGCAGGTGAATCCATCTCCATGAGATTGATCGGATTAAGGGCCGTTCGCTCCTGCCTCTCATGAAGTCAAGCCTTTGGTTGTTGTAAATAGCAGCAGCAAGAGTTCAAGTACCCACAGCCATCTGCAGGGTGCTTCCGGGGACCACAACTGTGCTTGTAAGGCCCGGGACTTTTCATCTTCGTTTTAATGTTTAATTTGTTGGGCGGCGGGTGGACCTCCAATGAAAGAGTGTTCCAAAATCACTGACTTCCCCAAGGGAGGAGAGGAATTCTATTGCTTAGACAGACACGGAGCTCAGCTGGAGGCATGGGGATTCCCGTAGCACCCCATCTTTTTTTTTTTTTTTTATTTTCCTGCCTACCAAAGTGACATCACCGAAGCCACACCGGAGTGCCTCGGAGAATGTGAAATTCCGCCACCGAAGACCTTTTCATGATGCGGGGGCTCCATCGGGGGCTCCACACAGGACTGACTGTCCCTCTCACGGCGACATTCAGGTCGGGCCCTGCACTGCAGGTCACACAGAAAGGAGAGGAGAGAGAAGAGAGCGACCGGAGAGTGGGGTGTGGGGACTGTGGCCTTCGCCCCTGAGGGCGGCGGCGAAGGTGGGAGCTCAGAAATGGAAGCGGGGAGGGGCGTGCCTGCCGGACAGGGGCCCATGGGCGTGGGGTCCCATGTCCCCGAACGGCCCACCATGTGCGGCTATGAAGACGACGGTGACTTTCTAGAAGACGGGGCAATTCCTATTTACTGGTTTATTCTGTAAAACAAAAGCAAAAACAAAAACAGCTGTGCTATGCTCTCCTGGAGAGGAGCCAGCCGCTAACTCTTTCTCCTGCCTCCTGGAAAAATAAAAGCACACAGCCAGCTGCTTTCCACTTCTCTTCAAGAAAACGCAGCGCCGAGGAGCCTCCGCCCCGCAGACACGGGGACTGTCGGCTCAGCGTGAGGCTGGTATCCCGAATGAAATACCCGAAAAACCTGAGTCATCAAAGAGAGGCTCGTGAATATTCAGAAGAGCCCACGGAAGAGGACATATGCTTTATTTTTAAGTTTATGTTTAAATCACCCTCTGACAAGATCAATATTCAGTTTCTGAGGGAGAAATGAGAGGGTCCCGGCCGCCTCCCCGGGCGTCAGGTAAACGAGGACTGGACCCAGCCCCTCGAGAACTCACCGAGGGGAGGAGGAAGCTCTTTCTTCTGCTTCGCCTGAAAAATAAGAGGCCTGAGTTTTCGTCCCTGCAGTAGGCCCGCCGAGGCACACCCGCTCAGCCCCCCATTCTGATCTGGTGTCGCTTTGAATTTTGCAGGCTTTTATCCTCATTCATTATTCACGTGAATAAAACACCCTTCACGGTTCCATTCATCCTGCTCATGATAAATAGCAGCTTCTACAAACATTGGCAGTGGAAAATGAATTGATTCTTCATGTTCGAATTCCGTCCATTGGCACCGAGGAGCCGAACAGCTGGCTAGTTCATGGGCAGGCCCAAAGCATGCGTTGTGCTTACCTGGTTACTAGGGAGAGAGAAATTAATCTATAAGGTTAACACCTTCCGGAGTTGATAGACGAGTGGAGAGCATTTTTCGAAATAGACCTGTCATTCATGGGTAGCCTTTCTGGGGAAATTACTTTCGTAATTTTTTCAAAAAGTGACAGAAAAAAAATAACTTTCATCAGGACATTGTCAGCTTTGCAGCAAGAGCTGACCAGACAAGCCCATCGAGAGCAGCTGTAGGGGCAGCCCTGGCGAGAACACACGGTCACGTTCATTCCCCCAGTTACCCCGATGTCCTTCATTCCACGGTGTCCCCAGCTCGTTTAGAGAGAGAGTTCGTTCAATGGTGGCTGAATTAGCAACGTGGGTACAGAGCTCTTTTTGAGCTTTTTAAATTTCTTTGGAAATAATTCCTCATGGCAGGGTTGGAGGAGAGTCGCAAAAAATAAATCGAAGGGTTGCTGTAGTCCCGTTACCCAGATGCCCTAAACATTAACCTTTTTACCACATTTGCTTTGCCATTCTCCCTCTGCATCCGAGTGTGTGTGGGTACAGACACACGCACACACATGTTGTTTTGTGGTTTTTTTCCCTGAATCATTTGAGAGGAAGTGGCAGCCATAATGCCTCTTGACACCTAAAAAAAGTCCACGTGTGTTTCCTAAAACTAAGGACGCCTCGTGGTGCTTTCTTCTTTCCGTCGTCGTCGCTTGGAAAAGTTACCGGCATGGAGGGGCAGCTGTCCAGCTGATCGGGCCACAGGCAGCCTCGGGCGGCATCTGATCCAGTCTCAGGGAGCGAGGAGGGTGATTCTCTGGGCCTTTCAGTGGAACCAGAAGCAGTGAGGATACTAATTAAAATTGAGATTCTCAAAACTCGGGAGGCTCCACCGACACGTGAACACGAATCTCGGTGTACTTAGATCTGATTTAAGCCTTTACACCAGCCCAAGACAGCATCTTCTGCCAGGGAGAGGCAAGGAGTCGTTCTGTTCATTAATAACCACTCTCCCAAATACGTTTCTGCTTGAAAGAGAAACGGGAAGAAATGAAATGTTTAAAATAACGATCCATATAAATAAGCAGCTCTCTTGCAAGCCTCAGGGAGCTTCAGCGGCGAGTGACAAGACACATACAGACCCTGTGTGCCTGGAGTTGTGTGGATAGACAAGTTCCCATGGTCTGGAACAAGGGTCTGGGCTAACAATGGTTATTACAACCACCTGTCTTGGAAAAGGAACCTTGGGTCGTCTAGAGCTGGCCATGAGCATCAAGACCAAAAAAAAAAGACCACAAGGAGTGTGTGTTGTTATTCCCCTGTCACACCTCACACACACGTGACTCTGGCCCCGACAAGAATCCACGCACCTCACCTGCGCTTTCCAGCCTGTGTCTTATCAGAAAACCCATCAATGAAACCGCCCCCTCCGGACCAGCACTTTCCCTTTCTAAGGTGACAGGGGAGACAAGTACTGTTTACTTTTGTCTGAGAAGCCAAAGCCTGTCTCCACTCTCTCGCCCTGGGTGATGTTGGCGGGAGGTGAAGGGGGTCCTAATTCCTTTTTTTTTTTTTTTTTAAGTTATTACAATACTAGTTCTGTGTGGTGAAAGAGACAAGCAGGAGCAAAGGATAGTAGAGGAACAGACACTCTCTCCCCGGCCCCAGCTCCCAGCCCCACTGTTGCGTATGTTTTTCTGGAACCGCGCAGAGCGCCGCGTGCACGTCCACCCAGGCGGAGTCGTCGTGGCACGCACTGTGTGTGGCCCCATGCGTCTCCCACACGCTGGTGCTTCCACATGGGTGTGTGGCGTCCTTTCCCCGGGCCGCTCCGGTCCCGAGGCCGGGCACTGACCGTCTCCCAAATACTCTCCCCTGTCCCTTCTTATCCTCCAGACCTTCTGTACCAAAACGCACTGGCTTCAGTGGTCATCCAGGCATTCGGTGAGCACGTTTCCAGAACCTTGGGTGACTAAACGAGCTAACTAACCTCACTCGTTAACCCTCGGCGTGTGCTGCGCTTGTGTGGGCCGTGCACGGGCCGTACCCCCCGAGCATGCCGACCCGAGCAAGGGGCAGACGCGTGGTGTCCCCGGTGCCCCCCGCAACCTCGCCCGGTGCTTCCGCAGTGCGGTGCGGAGGTGACCCCCCAGGGGGCCCAGGGCAGGACGCGCCCATCCGCTTCTGCCACTGGTCGTTTAATGCAATGGAGACAGCGCTCAGCCACGCGCAGACGCTGGCGGTGTCCATGCTAAAGCGCCCCGCTGGGGCCATGCACAGCACTGGGTCAGCCCCCCGGAACCGGAACCGGAACTGGCAACGTGGCTGCGGGTTTCCCCCGGACGGAGCACATCCGGACGCTCCGCCCTCGACCCGACCCGCTTCCTTCCTGCTCCCTTCCTGCTCCCTTCCTGCTCCCGTCCTGCTCCCGTCCTGCTCCCGTCCCCGCCACGCGCGCTCCCTGCTCGCCCGGGTTTTGTTTGGATCCGCTTTGTAACGGAGATGTTTTCACGCTACTCACACTCCCCCTAATGCCCGCGCCAGCGACCGTGGGTTACGCTCTACATGACTTGAGACGCCAAGGTAAAGGACAGAATTGAGACCCACCACAGGTGTGGCTCGTTCTCAGTGGCCTCTCCCAGGTAAGAGTCATTGCTGAGAAGCCCACCTCCTCAGCCAGGCTCTGCCCACCTCCCCCCCACTGCCCCCCACGGCCGTTACACGGCAGGCAAAGGGTTGTAAGCAACCCGTGTGTCACGTGGGGCTCTGGGGGTGGGGACAGCGCTGCCATCCTGAATTCCACGCAGGCTGTCATCTGTCTGTGCCTTGTCACATCGTTACCATGCCTGATTTCATTTTATTAATTAATGACTTTTACTAAATGGGTAGGAATGTCAAAACAAGGAAGGAGCTCAGTGCTGAGCCAAGAGCTCAGGAAAAGGGGCAGCGGGGTGCAGGCTGTTAACTCACACCTCACATATGGCTCGCACGCTGCTCACGGGCCAGGATCCTGCTGTTCATGCTGGACCTTTGGGTCAGGGTCACTCCTGATCATTCAGAAAGGGTTACACACACACACTCGTGCCTCCGATCCTCACGACAGCCGTGAAAGGTGAATTTTCACATCGCCATTTCTGCTTATACAAAGAGCTGCAGTGGATTCCTGGGCTTTTGACAGCCTGGTCGGGTCCTTCATCCGTCTTTCCTTGGGTGTCTGATGTGGAGACGGTGCATGCTCAGCCAAGGAGTGTTGCTCTCGAGTCGTAAACGCTGCCTTCAGCTCCTGTGTGCTGTCAAGCGGCCCACAGCTCTGAGGCCGTGGACAACCCAGACCCGCATGTTGTCACAGACCGTGGTGCCGGCTGCCCTTCCGGGGCCATTCCCACCTCGTCCCGAGGAATGTCGCCCTCTGGCCAGCTCGATTTCTCACTCATGACGGTGCTCATTCACATGCTCATGCACGTGAATCCCCACCACTGCCCCTTAGCGTAGCCCCCCGGGTAGCCCCAGCGGAAGGCTTTCAGCAGTGAGGGCTTTCGCCCCACGTGTCCCAGTCCCTGGCTGCCAAAGCCAGGGCAGCCCTCAGGAGTAACCCTCCTCTGCACAGCAGCTTTCGAATTTGATGTCCTGGACCATCCATCCCTGTCCCCAAGCTTCTCAGTGTTGACATCTCCATGGTCCCTGTTTTGATCTTAGAAACGTTTTCTAGTTGGCGTTTTTGGTTTGGTTTTCTTTGGGGAGGTGTTTTTTTGTTTGTTTGTTTTTACTTTTCTGTGACAGTTGAGCCATGCGTTTTAGAACTTCCCACTGGAAGACGATCTGTGAGTGCCGTCCAGACGGTGCTCCTGCGAACGCCATTTCTGTGTGGGCTCTTCACAGAACAGCTGGACAGACGTAGAGCTGGACAGACAGTTCTCCAGCCAGGAGGGGGGCATCTTGCCATGGCTTGCCTTCCTCTTTCAGAGACCACCTTCTTTTATATTTCCTAGAATTCCTTCTTGTTCATCTTCTCTTGGTTAGTGAACAGCACAAGAAATGCCAGTGACCTCTTGTTAAGGGAGCACCCACGCCAGGCCCCAGGAGCACCCACGTGAATGGGTATTGCTTAATTGGGTTCCCAGAGGACGTTCTCAAAGCCACCCCTACTGCGGCTATGACGTGCGCTGACAGGATATTTACTGTGGGCTTCTGCGGCTCCTCATCCCCTGCCCTCACCTGCGGCTGTTCTTGCCTGAGCTCGGTTTGGCCTCCCACTGACCCTGACCTTCAGACCAACTCAGCCTGGTGTTGCCGTTTTGGTATATCCCAGGTTTCTCAACAATAGCGCAGGTGACATTTTGGACCAACCGTTCTTTGTCGTGGGGGGCAGTCCTGTGCACCGCAGAGCATGTAACAGCATCCCTGACCTCTGCCCACTAGATGCCAGTCACGGCACCCAAAACGAATGCAGATGTTGCCAGAGGTCCCCGAGGACAGGGGCAGGTGCAGACTCACCCCCGGTGGAGCACCACCGGCGTACCCAGCGCAGGGCGGTTTCTGTAGCTGTTTCCATCATCACAGCAGCGTCTATGGTGCCCCACGCGGGGTGGTTCTGGCCGCTCGGTTGGTTGGTTGGTTGGTTGAACTGATGAATCCAGTGCTGGTTCTCGATTCATTCATCCCTGGGAAGAAACGTTGTGCCCTTCCTTCAAGAGGCTTTTCAGTGGCTCGGAGTGTCCTGCGCATGCGGGATGGGGCGGGGGGCGGTGCCAACTGCAGACCCCGCCTCCGCTGACTCCGTGCTCCTCCGAGGAAAAGCCCCTTTGGGAACAGCGGGAAGTACCCGTGTAATGAGCAGGACAGGTAGCATGGCCTCCGCAGAAAGGCCGCGAACCATTCCCCCCACCCCGTCCCGCCTACCCCCACCCCTCGCGTGCCTACCCACCCATCCCTCGTCTGTCCCTCCTCTGGTTAAGAGCAGGTGGCAACTGATGGAAATGAAAACAATCCAGAAAGGAAAGCTTCCTATGAGGAAGACCTTACTCTGAATTTTTGGCGTGCCTTCCACCACGACAGGCACCTGGGAGGTATCAGTGAACACTGCTTTATTGATGAGGAGAGGGTGGAGAAAGCATAATGGACCTAGGTTCTCAAGGAAACCTTCTAGAAGGTGGGGAAGAGACATGGGAAAGGGGGTGAGAAAGGACGGCCCAAGAGGCCAGACTGGCCTTACAAAAACCACCGCAGGTGTGGGGTGCTCCCGCCACCACCTGAGTCGTGTGCCAAATGCTGTACATTTAACCTTTAGAGTGGCCAGGTGTGCTCCCCTTTTACAGCGGGGGGAATGGGATGGTGCCCACTTCGCAGCTGACCTAGAGCCATCCTCCGAAAGACCCAGAGATGCCTGGCTAGTTTAAATTGTCCGTTAACTGAGAGTTAATTCACGTTGCCTTATGGCGTCTGCAGGTGGAAGGTCACATGACCATTGGCAACGTGCAGAGTGTCATGATTTGTATCACCAGTGCACCTCCCAACTCCTCCTGTCTCAGAGTTCCCCGGGGATCCTGGGGGCGTCGACATGCCACAGCTTTTTGGGTGGCTGGGAAAGCGAGGACAACTTTTCCCTCTGTAGGGGCTGCGGGCAGTGGCAGATAAGCTGCTGTGTATCTCAGAGCCTCCAACAGGGCAGCTCTGCTTGCAGCCCCATCTGCGTTAGCCCCCGGTTGGACCTGCAGGAGAGAACTACCCAAGATGGACGGCGGGCTCACGGTGCCTCCTGCAGCACCGGGGCAAACCGCCAGCCTGAGGCCACCCTGCTGATGGGCTCCCCTGTCCACCTGTCTGCCGGTTGACCAGATATATCTGGACATGCTGAAGTCCAGCCGGGCCCCAGGGTGAATTTCCCAACCTTGTCACCATACCTACCCCAGTGCCAGTTAAGGATGAATTTAGGAGACGAAGTTGTTAGAACATCCCCTTGTTGGAAGGGAAGAATCATCTCAGCCTCGCCGTTCGGGGCCATCCACCTGCATTCCCGCCCGGCCTCCTGGCCTCCCCACATGGAACCGTGACTGCTGGTCCCGTGCGTGTGGCATCGTGCTCACAGCCTTGCTTGCTTTGTGAAATGGAAAGGAAAGAGAAGAGGCCGTGCCCTTGGTGCTCCCTTACCTAGTCAACACTGCATTTCCGCCTAGGGTTTCCGTCTGGGGCATCTGAATGAAGACTGACAACTGAGTGAGTCTCCGACGTTGTTGTTCGCTGTGCCTGGCTTTTGAATCCAGGAGGCCTGCAAGACCTCCAAAGTCCTCCCGCCTAACCAGCCCCGACCCCCCGCAGGCCGCCCCGCTCCCTGCACAGTGCTCTGGGAGAGCCCGCTTTCGTGACCTCGCTGACCTTTCCTTCCTGTTCTTTTTTTTTTTTTTTGTCTCCACAGTGTGGCAAAGGAGCAGAAAACTTTGACAAGTTCTTCACGCGAGGGCAGCCCGTCTTAACACCTCCCGACCAGCTGGTCATCGCTAACATTGACCAGTCTGATTTCGAAGGGTTCTCGTACGTCAACCCCCAGTTCGTGCACCCCATCTTGCAGAGCGCAGTATGAAACTCACCAACCAGAACAAACGCCTCCCCAGCCCCGAGCTCCCCACCCCCCAGCAGCGGGAAACGATCCTTAACCCTAAAATTTTAAGGCTGCAGCCTCGTTCCTTGGTTCCAGATGGAGGCCTGAAAATGGTAGGGTTATTAGTCCGAATGCGACCAACTGTTCAGGGTCTCTCTCTCTCTCATTCTCTCTCTCACAACCAAGAACATTATCTTAGTGGAAGATGATAATGTACAGTGTCCAGTTTAATCATGTAGAAGTCACCTCTGGCTATAGATCAACCCTTCCTAGAAAGTAAACAGACTCTTGCCCCCTTTTTGGTACGATCTCATATATTTCCCGTATCCTCTGGCTGTCGGATCTTCACCATCGGGATCCCCCCACCAGAGATGTGGAAATGAACCTGCCCCCCAGCGCAGGGGGCTGGACACCTCTCCACCCAAGGCACCCAGAGAGTGAGCAAGATGGGGTCGGGGGATGGGGAGGGGTGGGCAGGCTTCCGTATCCCTGTCATCGCTTCTGTCCCCCGCCTCAGCGGAAACCGTTCCTAGAGCCCCAAGGGGCCCGGATGCCGTTTGCAAGCTCCCTGTTCCCAGACGTTGACAGTCATCCCATCATCATCCGGTGGTGACCAGTTTTTTTAAAAAAAAAAAAGAGAGAAAGAAAACCGCAGATGAGTGTTCGGTAAATCTGTCATCTTGCACCCCTACGTGGCTGATAACCTGTCTTGATACTTGCATTTCTTTTTTTTTTTTAAGAGGCCAAATCTTCTAAGGACTTTGCTAAATGAGCACATGAAATCGTTTCAAATCAAGGAGAAACCAGTGCATACGTTTTGTCCACTTTAATCTCTGGGAGATTATTCTGTGACCCAGGGTGCCATCAGCAATCATGCCACTACTGCCAGCGTTGTTCGCCAACCCCCTCCCCAACATGCGCATATTTTGCCGCCTGCTTCCCGAGAAGCTGACGTGCACGCCCCACTACCCCCTTTTGTACTTATTTATTTACTAGGCCACAGCGTCGTGTCATGCGTGTGAGCGTACGGTGTACAGTAGCTTAAAGGGTTGACTCGAGCATCAGCCCCTGCTGATGGAGTTCCCTCCCATCTCTGGCCCTTGACGTCCCCTTTGGGATGAAAACCCACCTGGTTTTGGTTCCCAACTTCTAGTTCATGTTGAATGACACACCTGGACCTGTCGAATCAGGAAACCTGGATACATATCAGCTCAGAGATGTTTTACTGCAAGAAGGATTTTCATACGTTTTGCAAATGCATCATGCAATGAAT
This sequence comes from Macroglossus sobrinus, assembly GCA_004027375.1. Taxonomy (NCBI): domain Eukaryota; kingdom Metazoa; phylum Chordata; class Mammalia; order Chiroptera; family Pteropodidae; genus Macroglossus; species Macroglossus sobrinus. The sequence continues at coordinate 6,423 of PVKZ01007306.1, read as the reverse complement.
TTTGCATGTTTATAATAAACCTGAATAACAAGTGAATCTATATTATTGATATAATCGTATCAAGTATAAAGAGAGTATTATAATAATTTTATAAGACACAACTGTGCTATATTTGTGAAGGCTCTTGTTTCTAACCTTTTACGATTAGGTTTTAGTTGAATTCTTTGCTGCTGTGCTTCCTCTCCCCTCCCCCCACCCCATGAATGCCCTGCACCTTGGCGCTGTATTGGAGATATTAATTTTTTTAACATAGATCTAATTTCAGAAATGAATGGCTAATTTACATGATTAATTAGGCGCATCTATATATACACACACACACATACATATAAATATTTGATTCTACTCGCAAACAAAAGTTGTGGGGATTATTTTTGAGATGAGATTCTCTCAGCTTCTTAACAGCATCTCCTGGTTCCCGTGCCACTCTTCCTCTTGGGGACAGCGGGAAGCGTTTGACTCCAGTGTGACGAGTATGCTTGGGCAGATGTGTGTCATCACCGCCCCTGGGCGTTGTTCGTTTGTTTGTTTGTTCCCTTTCTTTCAGCCTTGTTACCGTTAGCGAAGGCGGGTAGGACGGGAAGATGCCCTTCCCCATCTGTGAGTGTGGACACGCCAGGAGCGTGCTGTCCAGCCGGCCGCCCCTGAAAGGACCTGCTCATTTGTTCCAGCACGTACAGACTTCACGTGACAAACCGTCCGCAGCCCCCTGGGCACGGCCGCCCCCGGAGCTCAGAGCAGACTCCTTTTAGAGGCTACAGACTCTCTTCCAGCTGTTGCTAGAACCAGCCTCTCCAGCCTTGTAAGAAGCACTTCAGGGGTGAGACGCCGTCCTCACCCAGGGTCCTCAGCGGGGCCAGCCTCCTACGACAGGAAGAATGTTCAAAATGGAAGCTGCTAGTGGTCCTTCCAGAAAGCTGCTTTGTTCCCCCCTCTTCTCCAGAAGCATCTTCCAGCTAAGTGCCTCCTTGATGTTATTCTGGCTCTTTGCCTGAAATGTATGTAGCATGTGACCACGGAGGGGGCTTTGGGATGAGAGAGCCAGCCTGTCCTGGGAACCCCCGACGGGAGGAAGAGATGGGCAGGGAATGGGTCAGACCAGAGAAGAGCGTCTTCCTCTGCCATCTCTGATGAACTGTAGACTTCAGCACTCCCACGGGTCCCCAGCACATGCAGAGCTGCAGCCCTGCTGGTCAGTGCACGTGGTGGGGCCATATCTTCCCCAGGTGCACCTCGTTCGGTCTGATAGAAAAGGGACCAATTTATAGAAGGAGCCTGAGAAACAAAAGAGCCAGTCGCCATGCCCCCGAACGGAGCAGCAGCAGGCCCCCAGCCGAGCCCCAGAGGGGCTCAGAGTCCCAGAGAAGCACACGTGGGCTGGGGGCCATCTGCTCCCGAGCCCCACGCTGCCCGCCTGCGTTAGGCCAGCCCTGGTCGCAGGCTTCCCCTGAGACGGCCGACAGACACATTTCCAAATTATTTATATTTCTCTAGGGAACGTCCTTAGCATCTCAGCCGGCTTGGTTATCCTTTCAGAATGTGTGACGAAGTTTTCAACGTGGGGCCCAGCACTTGGCCCAAGGGACCGCGGGCTCGAGGACAAACGTAGGGGGAAAGCAGTAGGACGCCAGGGCCTGGCAAGGCGTTGTCATGATGTAGCCTGTTTGGGGCTGTGCTGTGTGCTGAGTTGAGGTCAAGGCTGATGCTCGCAAGATTTTGGCCCAAACGGTTGTTGCTGAAAGAATAAGGCCACGCGGGTGACGGTTAACAAAACCCTAGCCACTGTGTCGATGTATCGAATTCTATGGCATTGTCCCACTTCGGGGCCATTGTCTGAGATAAAAGCACAAGGAAGGGGTTGCTGTTTTAAGTACAGCAGCCCCGTGAGAGGCTGGAATGGGAAGGACGCCTTGGAGGGTCAGGTGACTGGGGACTCTAGGAAGGAAGTTCTGGCCCCTGAGTACTGCCCCTGTGCCTTGCATCATTTTCCCTTGGATGGTGGCTGCTGCTTCAGTGGGACATCCCTCTGAGGCTGCAGGCCAGGGGGCTGCCAGCGCTGGCGTCTTTTCGGAAGCCACAAGGTGCTCGGTTTGAATGGAAGGATCTGGAGTGTGCTGCCTGGCGCAGTCCTCAGGGGTTAAAGAACTAACTCGGAAAGTTGATAACGAGACCCCAAGAACCAAACTGAGGGCTCATCGACACATCTACTTCACTTTCATCCCCGTGACCTGTACAAGTCAAGGCAGAATCACTGTCTTGTCTTATAAGGCTTTCTCTTTCTTGTTAGGAACTTTGGTAGGAAATCAGGGAGATTGAGAGCTCTGTGGAAGCGTGGCCTGAGATGGTCTGTTGGAAGTTAATGAAAGACCACGATTAATGCAAACCAGCTGAGCACCTCGCTGAACCATAGGGCATTAGCTGAGCACGGGGACTTGCTGGGATGGACAAATGCAGACCCCGAGAGAAGCCACCTCCTGACATTCTGAGAAGGAAGAGGTCAGCAGAGGCAGAGTGAGTAAGGAATTTAGCGAAGAGCAGGGTTCGAGTGTGTCGGGACGGAGGCTTGCAGTAGGAGGAAGCCAGGCGGGAGGGGGTTGGGGATGCCCATCCTAGGAAGGAAGCTCCTGCCATTTCCAGTGGCTTTCCATTGGGGGTTTTTGGTGCAGGCGAAAATCACCGCCTGCTGGTCCTCGAGAGCGAGTTTGTTGCCAGGGATACAGCCTAGTCCTCAGGAAACATCTCCCAAATGCCCGCAGCATCCTCACCAACTGCTAGAAGCCCCCTTCCCTCCCTATGCGGAGGCGGCTCAAAGCGCTCTGGGCTGAGCCCAACCATCCGTGTGCCCCGGAAGCCAGGAGATTCCCACCCATTTTCCTCTGCGGCCTTCTGCTGAGCATCACGACAGCCCGGGCTGGATGGAGAAGGCGCAAAAAATAGCCAACCCTGCCATTCCCACCTGACTCCACTCGGCAAGGGGAATGTGAGCGTTTTTGTCTGTGCCGAAGAGGGGGCAGGGGAAGTGAGAGGCTTCGGTTTTTAAAAAGCCTCAGCAGGGCTACACCACCTGACAGTCGTTTTCTCACTTTGGTCTTATGGTGTCACCTATTTCTTGTGTGTGCATCACACCATTTCCTGTTTCCTTAAACGCAGCAAGGGCTGGAGTGCCTGCTACCCCACAGTCACGATCACGAAAGGGACACTGGGCCAGGGACCCAAAGGGCGATGACCACGAGGGTTCCAGGAACAGTGAAGGCACGACAGAGTGAAGGAAAGGGACATTCTGGGTATTCGTGGCTGCAGACTGGGTTGACGAGGAGTTTTGGGAAATATTTTTAAAATATTTTCCTTGAGTCGCTGGCCTCCTTTTAATGAAAGATAGCAGACCTTAAACATTTCTGTCACTCCCCATTTGGGCTGATGCAGCAAATCTAGGGGATGCTACGTATTTCTGTTAGAAAGTGGGGGAAGGCTGCCTGAGTCATTCGTGCCCGAAGGAAGTCACCTGGAAATGGGGTCAGCCACAATTCTGTTCGCTCTGTAATGTCTGGCACTATGCAGGGGAGATTCCAAGTGAACGGCCAGGATCCCTGCGCCCCCGATCTGTGTGTGACCAGGTGTCAGTTCCTAGCCGTGCAGGTCAAAACCCAGCCATCAAACAGCCTTACAAATGACCCCTCCACTAAGGCCCACACCTTCCAAAGACTTCTTTTTAAACCTTAGGGAAGAAATGAATTCGTTCATTCCAACAGAACAACTGGATATACTGGGCTATTTGTACTTTTTTATAGAGAACTTTAATAATCCTTTTAAAAATGAGTTTTTAAAATAACATTTCTGATAATTTGATAAGATTCCCATCGCGGGGAGCCCGCAGGGGGCCCGGGCAGGGGCCCGCTGGAGTGCCCCTGACCTGAACTCCCGCTGCAGGACTTTGCCCTGCCCGTGGGGCCCGGAGTCCTCATCAGAATGACCGGAAGTTCAGGGGGACGTTCAAGGGGCAGACAGGCGCCCTCTGTATTTTCAGTAGACACTGGGGACAACCGTCTAAGGTCTAGTGATGTTCAGACCGTAGGAAAGGTGGCTTTATTGTCCCCCCCCTTCCAAATGATACCCTAGGGCAGCATTTTCAGGGGTCCCTGCAGCCCTTCTATCTGCTCGGCGAGGCTCTGCCACCTCCTCAGGTGTGGGAGGGGGTGAGCACATCCTCAGCTCTGTCTTCAGTCCCCGGGGGGAGCGGGTACCTATGTCTCTCGCACTCAGTGAACATTCAGAGATGCCCTACAAGGATTCTGCCCGCCGGGCAGTTCAGAAACACGTTGCCATCCCCAAGAAAGAAGAGGCAACAGCAAGCATGCCCGCTGGCGCCTGTTCCAGAGTTCATCTCTTATGCGAGGAGACAGAATCCTACTTTTCAGAACAGAAGTATCGAGTCCACTTTGTAAGAACCTCTTTTTCTAAACTAAGACAAAAAGGTGGCTTCGCATTTTCTGATTAAACAACTGTGTCTTTGTCTCCTCTGCTTTAGGAGTATTTATTCCTGTGATTGTCCGTAGATTTTTGTCGGTACTCTTTCCTGGAAGAATGTGATTCTTTTCTCGAGGGAATTAATGGACTGTTCAAAAAAATCATACATGAAGGCAGTTATTCTTTTTAAGTCTAAATGGTCTAATAATTCACCTCATAGCCCTTCTATGAGGGTCTTTCGGAATAACTTTTATAGATGGTCAGAAACATTTGAAACTTGCTTTTGCTACATAACGTTTTGTGTGTGTATGTGGAAGACATACTGTGTTTAATCATTCGTTGAAAAACATGGTGTAAAGACCCCCGAGATGTATGAAGGAGGGAGGAGAAGGAGGTGGAGGTGGAGGTTTTTCATTCTGTAGAAGTACTTACTGACAAAACATAGAGGCCATTCAGCTGTCAAATAACATTTGGTTTATAGTGGGCGAGATGAATGTGTAAATTACTGCATTGCTTTCCTCAATCCGTATGACCTCGAATCTTTGTTTTGCATGATACGCTTTGTTAGACACATTAATTAAGTGTGTATGAATAAATATAATGATCATTCCTTAGTGTACCCAGTCTCACTGGTATTCCTTTGTGGCGCTGCAATGATCTCTCAAGCGTTCCTCCCAGAGCCATTTATGTTCACTTTTTTTTCTTCTTCAAATCCTCTGTGCTTCGAATTGAAACTCAGCTACTGGGAGAAAGCAGTGGTAGGTCATGCATTCATTCATTCATTCATTCATTCATTCATCAGCACCGCTCGGGGACAGTTGTGCCAGGCACTGGGACGTGGTAGAGGGGAAGGCTGGCACCATCTACCTGCATGCGGCTTACGCTCTCACGTCACCAAAGTACAGGGGACACACAACCGCCGGTGGGGACAGACACCATCCACCGTTGGGCCATGCCCTTCCACTGGGAGGAGGGTTTCAGAAGGAATTCCGAATTCACATCTTGGGAATTTTTCTCCAGAAAGAGATATGTTCACACGTCCTGTTAGCTGCACTATGTAGACTAGGCCTCAGGACTGTCACCACGCTTAGTGTCAGCGGCCCTCGTCCTGTATTTATTTATTCATTCATGGGTGAAAAAGGTGGGGGAAATTTTCAAACGTGAAACAGGGAACATTTCAGCATACCCAGTGTCTTAAAGCTCAACACTCTTTAGGGAATTAGCCTCAAAGAGAATTAAAAAGCAATGACAACAAAATAGCCCTACTAACAGCCAAGATGAACTCAGCCTGGGCCAAGTTCATCTTCGCGCACTTCCTCTCCCGTTCTTGGGGATGGCTCTCCCCTTGTGCTCACAGCTTACTCCTCACCCACAGACCCCAGTCCTGCACCTCCCAGGCCACCCAGCGTGTTCTGCACCCAAAGCTGCCTGTGATTCGGTCCCTGTCCTCCAGAGTCCACGTCCAGCTCACCGAGTGGATTACCAAGGGCAGCGACCTCCGCGAGATCAAATGTTCTGGTCCCCCTGGCCCTGCGGAGGCCAAGGGTATGACCTGAGCACCAGGAGGTGGACAGGAAGTCCCATTAGGACTTGATAAAACACCAGTCTTGAGATTGCAGCTGCCCAGCTGTGCCCGGAAGCCTGTCCCTCTGTCCCATACAGCTTCTCTTGAAACACTCCATAGACCTCTCTCTCCTTGACCTTGGGAAGGACCAGAGATGTTACCATATCTCTGAAGCCCTGTGCAAACTCTCCCTACCTCTGGCATCATCTGGCCCCATCCGGACCCACGTTCCCCTGACTCTCTGGCCTTCCTTCAATTCCTCGAATGTGCGGTGACTTTTCCAACCCCAGGGCCTTTGCACCTGCTGTGCCCACTGCCTGAAGCATCCTTCTCCAAACCTTGTGAACGCCAGCTGACTCTACACATCTCTGAGTGGTTAACTCTTAGGGAGATCA
>PVKZ01007305.1:0-24656 GCA_004027375.1 Macroglossus sobrinus | reverse complement strand
GGGCAGAGATGCCAGAGGGGCTGGCAGGGAACCAGCAGTGAATAACGGTCTCTGTTCTTCGAGGCGTCAGCCTGCACAGTCCAGGGCGGTCCTGGGGTCCAGCCCCTGCCTCCCAGGGTGATGCCAGAGAGAAAGGAGCCAATGTAGGAAAGAGAAGCAGGTGCCCATGAGAAGGAAAGCCATTCTGACTCCATTGTCCTCTCTGATCAGTGGTTGTGAAATGAGAGAACAGAGAGTGATATTGACTTTGACCCTAGACAAGCACAAAACGTAACAACAAATACCGCACAGTGCATCACCATGGAGGATAAATATATCTGCAGACCGGACACCATTTGGGAATTTCTTTCTGCCATTCTCCCCTGTTGAAAGTACTGATAATAATTGATTTATAATTGATTTAAACATGTTTAGTATCTCGACAGATACTGAACCAAGTTCTGTTTCAAAACCACAGAAATCAAAGAAAATACATTGCTTTCATCTTTGCTTCTTTCCTCTTTTAAATTTTGAAAAGCAATGAATGAGATATATAATCCCTGTCTGACTGCCTGTCTGCGAGGCTGAAGTGTTGGCAGTGGTTTTTAAAATGAGAGTGTTTCCTACTCTTTAAAAAATGGACTTATATTAAAGATGAATTATACATTTCCTTTAGCAGATAGAACAAGATTTTATTCAATGTTAATATAGGTTGTTATCAGAAATTCAGTATCAGAAGCACCAGGGATGAAGATCTCTCCTCTACTGAGAATATAATTCCCGTAGCAGAATCACTCAGGGCATCACGAAAACCTCATCCAGGGCCTGACACCCATTGTACAGTTCCTAGCAAAAAGTCACCTCGTATTTTCTCTTCTAAAGATCATATTAGTTCTGCCACTGAAAAAAAAAATCAAGCTTATTACCCACGATACCAGTTGTGATTCGATCTCATTTAGATAAACGTGTTTTACTGTGTTCACGAGATAAAGCCAGCCAGGAACAGTTTTAGATCAGAAAGGAGAAAATTGGTTACACGCTGCTGTGGCTAGAAAACCAGTATTTTTTAAACTAAAGTGTGGGTCAGGTGAGAAGCCGTAGCCCATGCCTCCTAATTTAATCAGCAATCAGAGGCCGGGAGTTAACTGGGATCCCTTTCTTTCTCTAGTACCTGGCAATTTAATCCTCCAGAACATGAAAACCTCAGAATGGCTCAAGTTAAAGACTCCCTAGCTTCCTCCTCTGTAAGCACAGACCTTTACTTTCCTGTAGGAATTTGCCAGTGCCTTGTGTACGATGGCGGCTGTCATTTCACTTGGATATTACTGGCTCCAATTAGAATCAGAGGGATCAGATGTATTTTAAAGAAAATTGCTCTTATAATTCTCTGTGATCTTGGGAATAGAACATGACCAACACACCCATCATCGTGCTCCCCTGGGAATGTGGCTCCAGGAGAGGGGTGATGCTTGGCTCAGAATTTACGTGGACCCAGTCTCAGCCTTCCAGAATGTGACACCACTCTTACTTTTGCTCTTCCAAAAATAGACAAACGAACCCCCGCACTGTAGTGTTTATTCTATAGTAAGAGCGTCAAGGGGATGCCTACAGAAATTAGAGGCATTGGTTACTGACCCTCTTCAGGCAACTCCATGGATATGAGAAAATCAGAGGCCCGCTGGTGACAGCCACCACAGACAAGGCGACCACCCACATGAGAGCTCCTTAGAAGAACATGACGTGATTTTTTTTCTTTTTTGAAGTTCATTTCAAATTGGCTCACAAGTTTGCAAAACATGTCGTCCTTAGCTCTGGATAAGAAGTTCATGTTTTTCTTGCCAAAGTCAATGGCATCTTCCCTGTACGGCGACTGTCAACCACAGCAGACTTGAACTTCAGTGCTTCGAAGGAAAGCACAGTATGAACTTTCAGTCTGAGCATCTAGATTCGCCACCGAAATGGCATCATGGGCAGAGAACGTGCATACACAGTGTTTGATGTAAGGTCCCCCTGTCCAGTGTGTGACAACAGCTGTCCGACAACTGGATGGGATTTCTGAAGCCGTGAAACAGTAAATAGCTCACTCCGGGTTGAGACACGTTGCCTGTCCTGTGATCCAAAACAAACCCATTTGGAATGGATTTATTTTGCCATGTTCCAGGATTTGTGATCCCGTTACACATACTGCGTGAATAGGGACATACAAGTGACCCTTGAACAGCGTGGGTTTGAATTATGCGGGTCCCCTTACAGACAGATTTTTAAAAAAATAAACACTACAAATGTATTGTCTCTTCCTTATGATTTTCCTAATACCATTTTCTTCTCTCTAGCTTACTGTCTTGTAAGAATACAGTATATCATACAGAGAACATACAAAATATGTATTAATCCACCATTGATATTATTAGTAAGGCTTCCGGTCAACAGCAGGCTACTACTAGTAGTTATCTTTTTAGGAGAGTCAAATGTTACATGTGGATTTTTGATTGCGAGGGTGGGCGGGCTCCTTTACGATGATAGAGATCTATATTCTGAAATTGTGATGGTGTCACATGATGCTCTTATATCTGCATCTCCTTCTGAGAATCTGCTTTATTCGTTCTAAATAAAACAAAATTTGAAATTTAACTTAAAATTTCCATCTGGACCAACTTGAAATATATACCCTAATTTTGCATTTCAAGCGTTTAGCTCCAGCTTAACTTGTGAAGAACAGCACAAATGATGAAGTGCTACATCACTGTAAGTGTTTAATACAAGAGGAAATTATTCCTAAAGCGATATCTACGCTGGGTTTATTTTTCAGGAATATACTTGATTTATTATTTTTTTCCACGGTGGATATGAAGATAAAATCTGAAATTGCCTTTCTCTCAATTGATGCTGCATAAATTTCCATGGGGAAACGTTCAAAGTGCTCACCTCACCCCCTGCACATCGCAGTGAGAACCCAAGAGATGATAAACCTAATTTTGGGGGTCCAAAGCTCTTACGATTGTAGCTATGAAAAGAATCGCAGAGTAAATAGAATCCAAAGAGAATCTCCTGTAAAACTGTTCCATGTAAAATACACAGCAACTGTAAGGGTTCGTCCCCGTGGTCCTCAACCAGAGCAATTCTGCAGAGTTCGGTGGCGTTTTGGGTTGTCACGTCTGAAGGGTGGGTTGTGACTGACACCTAGCAGACGAAATGTCCTCCACTGTGCGTAACCCAGAGTCATTCAGCTCAAAATGTCAGTGGCGTTGCTATGGATAAGCCCTGATTTATGCTTTGAAAAACCGTTGTTGAGTTATACATTTCTATTTAAAAATATAAATATGAGACAAGTCTTGCTAGAGATCCCAGAGACAACTTGGCTGAAATACGATTTTTAAAATGTGTGTGTATATGGGCTCGATTCTAGTAGTAATGTATAATGGGGCAAATTATTCTGATTATATCACGAAGTCCTTAATGGCACTAAATGTAAGAGTAATGTGTTGCATTTGTAATTTGGCTTTTCAATTTTTCAGATGCACCCTTTTTTCTTAAAAAAAAAAAAAAAAAAAAAAAAAAAAGGAATCCTGGCAAGCCGTGAAAGAAAATCGTAACTGCCCACTCTTGAGACTGAAAAGAGTTTATTTAAGTGGGTGGGCACAAGGGGGACCCAAACCCCCACTCTGCCACTGACTGTGACCTTGGAACGCTTAACCTCGCTAGGCCTCAGTTTTCCACCTGCAAAATGGGAATAATGACACCTACCTTACAGACGTATTCACGACTCACTGAGTCAATACATGTAAAACACTTTGAAAAAACTCCTGGCCAGAGAGGAATCTAATTTAGATGAATGTAAGTTATTGGTATTACTAGGATTAGATTACGTATACATGTCAATCATATTTCAAGAAGTAATATTTCATCAACATGTCCCTGAGGTGGCTTAAAGCTTGTACCGTCAAAGGCTGGACGGCACAGACCCTGACTAGAGAAAGGTCACTCTAAAACCCGGACCACACTCACGTTCACGGGAAGAGGAGAGCCGTAACTTCTGTTTAAGGGCGGAATCCTGCGAAACTTCCAGGAACCAATAAAATCGGGAACGAAGTCCAGCTCCCCATGGCGGAGGTGCCCACGTGCGGGAAGCTGCTTAGATCCTGCACGGTTCCGTGGGGGGACAGTCGCCTGTCAGAGCACAGCCGTCTTCCGCCCTCCAGTGATGATGGACGACGGCCTTGCTCAAACACGTAATACTTGGATAGCTCTCAGGGAGAAAGGCTTTCTCGACAGCTGAGATTTTTTTTAGAGATTATTTTTTAAATTTATTTTTCAGTTACAGTCGACATGCAATACTGTATTAGTTTCGGGTATACCACATAGTATCGAGGTGATCATTTTGTAAGGTAAAATAAATGAATGTCTAATCACTAGGTTGTATTCTATTTTTTTATTTAAAATATCCACACGTGTGGGTGTATAAGTGTGTGTACACGCATGTATGCATGCGCGTCTGTGTGAGTATGCATCTATACACACGTATACATTTCTTCCTTATCATTTGTATGCAGTGGAGGGCAGGGGGTGGGGGTGCCTTTTGAGCAGAAGTCCAATCAGAAATGGTGACTTGGTGACTGGCCTGTAGGTGTTGGTCGGTCAAGGGAAAAAAAAGGTTTTTGAAGAGAACTCGGAGAGTATTTCCTATGGGCCCGTTAAATTGGAGAAGAGAGTTCTCGATCTTTTTGTTTCCTGAATACTAGCAGCGATGAAAGGATTTGAGGAGTCGGCAAAGTGGTTTTGGCGACACTCTTCCGCTAAGCTGGGCAGTGCAGAATGTGACGTGCTAGGCGGTGGCTGTCCACTGTCACCACTGGGTCACCGCTGGGAAGGACGAGACACCGTAGTCTCTGGAATGGGTATCGATGTGGGATGATGTACTTCGGAGGCTGGCTTCATTGTAGCACATTGTTATCATGAATTCATATAAATACATCAAAAAGGCATTTTTACTTTTAGTTTAGAAAATTATATTTTTCTTAAAAAAAAAATTCAAACAGTTTCAAGCTTGAGAAGCATGCCCTCACCTACGGGTACAGCTTTTAACCAGGAGGCGGGGCTAGAGGATCATTCCACTTTTATTTCTACCCAGCCGTGTGAACGGGGAAACGCTAGAACGAATCCTTTGTCATTTAAAATACGTGGTCCCTGAAGGAAACTGGCCTTTGGGTGGTAAACACACAATAGAATATGCAGATGTCAAATGATAACGGATACCTGAAAATTATATGATTGTATTAACAGGAAAATAAAATAAAAAAATAAAATAAAATAAAATATAAAATAAAATAAAATAAAATTAAAATAAAATAAAAAATAAAATAAAATATAAGATAAGATAAGATAAAATAAGATAAAATATAAAATAAAATAAAATTAAATTAAATTAAAATAAAATAAAAAATAAAATAAAATATAAGATAAGATAAAATAAAATAAAATAAAATAAAATAAAATAAAATAAAATAAAATAAAATAAAAGTCTGATGCTCACGAAACTAAGCGCTCAGTCCTCACGCATACGTTTCTTTCTTGGGGTTTCTGCAGCATCAGGACCGTGAGGCGAGGTCACCACGATGTCTTCATCGGGAGACACCGCCTCCCCAAATAGTTTCTCTCCCATCCCTCCTGATCGGGCTCAGCATTTTTTGAAGTTTGCCCCGGAACTCTCCCGAAGCTGCGTTCAAACCGGGATTCAGGAAGGGGCTTTCTAAAGATGCTCGAGAAGCAGCCCAGGGCCCAGTGCGCCCCCCAGCGGTGGTCCTGCCGTGTCGCGCCTGAATATCCACCAGCACGGTGAACCAGGATGGATGCTCAGCCGCCTTTGATGCAGCCCCGAGTATTTACAATTTCAGCGAAGAAACATTAGTCTTTAGTTTTGTTCAGTGCTTAAGTAGTTTGCATACATTCGTAAATCCGCTCTGGCGCTGCTGGTGTTTCACTGCGTGGTGGCTGCAAGCCTCCCACGCAGAAGAGAACCGAGCTCTCTAACCTCTGAAAAATGTAGAATCTTACGATAGTAACGAAAATCAAAACTGCGTCTAATTAGCATACTCAGACGAAGCAGTTCGTAGGCCACCCTCGCTCTGTACGGTTTCCCAATTACGCTGTTTAATTCTCGTTATTTTACTTTTGCATAGTTAGAGGAGCTCAGCTGAAAACCCATTTATTCAGAGGGTCATTACAGAGTCTTCGAATGCTTTGTTAGCAATTATACCTCCGATCAGACTTTTAAGTGGGTGCTTTTCTCACGTGATTCTGCCGCAGGCGTTGGCAGTGGGGTCACGGGGTCCTGTGGGCCCAGAGCCGGGTGGGCGAGGTGATGGAGAGACCAAGGCCAGGACGGGCAGGTGTGGCCACCACGGTGGGGACTCACACGTTCGGGTCATGCGCTTGGCCCTGTGGACTTTCGGTTATCCCTCTTCTATAGAAGTTGGTTTAATGTTCTCAAGAGAAAGACACAACAAGAGGGAGAATTTCCTAAAATTGTCTGAGTGACTTACTTCTCCAATATTTGGAAGAACTGGAGGAAGAACCAGGCAGGGGAGTGGGTCTTAGGTGACTCCTCGACCTGCAAGTCTCACCCGTATCCCCAGCCTCACAAGTGGGAATTCAAGAGGCTTTTGGGTCTGGAGCTTTTGGGTCAGATGATCAGAATCTGGTCACCGACTCCATCACTCACTCTGCGGCCTGGACACGTTACATGAGCCGATGAAGCTTTGGTCTCTTACTCTGTGAAACAGAAATTATCACAGCATCCTATTGGGATTACATAGAATTAAAGAAAATAATGAATGTTACTCATTGGTGCCTGCCAGAGAGGAGTGAGAGACTGAACACTCCAAGTGACAACGACCTTGTGTAAAGACAGAACTCTAACCCACAGCCTGCAGCCTCCAGCCCAGGAGAACCCCCACCCACGCTCTCCGTGACCAGCCCAGGCAGCCGGCCTGCTCGTCCCAAGTCGGACATGTGGGAAGGCGGACCAGTGTCCCTAGTGTCTGATCCCAGAAGCCAACCAATGACCCCTGTAACGATTGGCCCCGAATAGCCAGTTTCCCCAAGTTTTGCCCTGCTTCCAATTTAGGACCAGCCAGAGAAAGCCAAATGTGCTCCCCTACCCAAGCGTGCAGGACACCCCACTTCTGTTGGCCCTTCGCAAGCTCCCCGAGGCCGCACCCCTGACATGGCTTGCCTGGTTTCCCTGTAAACCCTTCCCGTTCTCGGCCTGCCTTTGAGTTTTTGCCAAAGCACAGTGATGGAGGCTGACTCCTTTGCTACAGCAAGTTCAGAATAAATAGACCGACTGTGCTTTTCTCATTTCGTTGGTCTTCATTTATTTCCAAAGCACCCTTCGGTAAAGATGACACTCATAACAATATAATAATTGTGGAATTAAATATGAAACCAATGAATCACCCAGTGAGGCATCTCCAGGGGACCCAGGCTGATATTAATATCGTTCGGTGAATGTTCTCATTTTTTAAATTTTAACGGAATCATTATTAATACTCTTTTCTTAAATTCATTTCATTTTGCCGAATCTTGATTTCCTTGGTAAATTATGGATGGGAATCGTGTCTGGTTTATGTCCCCAGCTCATCGGCCCACAGAGCTGGTTATCTCCACAGTGGCTCTGTGCTTCTGTTCCAAGGTCCCCAGAGCCAAACGTTCTCACTCAGTGTCTAAGAGAGCACAGCACACCAGAGGGGACAGTGGCTTTCGTGACAGACCAAGGCCTCTCTGTGGCTTCGCTCAACCTTTCAGGCTTGTCACAAAGCTCAGGAGGAAATTGGTTTGGGCTCTTGAATGTATTCGTCACAAAGCCCGTGGGGATAGAGTTGTGTACCAAAAGATTCTTTGATGATTCATTCCCGTGTTTTTAACGGGGATAGCATCTGAGCTATTCATGGCTCAGATTTCTGATGGTTTTCCTTTTAGACATTTTTAGCTTTTGTGTGAAGAAAATGCATCACTTTTCTATGCTGTATTCATCTCTCGGATACTATCTGCTTTTACAATAACCGCTGAAACCCAATTATTACATCTGTGTGGTCACAATTCTCAGGGGCCTCGTGGACCATAAATGTTCCTTAGGACTCACTGAGACTTCCTAACAATGTTATGCAGATAGAACACACATTTCAGAAAATGCCCACACCTGACCCTTGCTATCCTGCAAATTCCCAGCTCAGAAACAACCAGAATCTGTTTAACCAGACCTCTAACCTTTGGCCAACTGTAATGTACATCTCCTATTCAAAAAATAAAATTAAAAAAAAGATCAAACAACAATTTGGTTATCATGTAATCTCTTACAGAAACCTTTTCTACCCCTAAATGCAGAGAAAAATAATAGGAGAAAACATCACTGAATGGTGTCAATAGTATCCGATGAAACAGGCGACAATTTACAGCAGTCATTTGTGACATTGTTACTCTTAACAACAGGTGGTGTGGCACAGAGCTAGTTACAAGTAGAAACGATGTAGCTGTATGTTTGCTGTTACTTTTAACCTTGACCATGCCCAGTTTGATCAAGAGGAAGAGAAATGATATATTGTCAGTTGTTAGCATGAGGGACCACGATGTACTTGAGATACTTAAGGAGATACTGATGATCATAGATGTAGGTGTGGGATGGAGGGGAGACTAATCTCATTAAGGTTAAGGTTCTGTAACATGAGCAAACAAGAGTGGAGACGTAGCCAAGGAATAATAATAATAAAAAAAAAGTCAGCATCTATATGTGTAGATTCGCTTAGTGTAAACTTACACTACTAAACCATTATCTGAAGCCCTAAGGTCCTTTGTCATCTGTGTATGGAAGACAGAGAATACTTAGAAGCCAGATGAGTTCCTTGTCAACATGAAAATGTTTCTAATCAAAGAGTTCTAGAAGTTATTGGTCTATCTAACTGGATATTTTTGACAGGATAGATTGTTGGGCCGAGCAACTGTATGAAAACACATACTGATAAAGCTGAGTCTGTGCTCCCTGGGCGACAGAAAAAAAAGAGAGGATATTAGTGAATTTAAAATTCTCAGCTCCCCCAGAAGGAAAAAAATCCTTGTTCTGGGATGTCATCTCTACAATCGTTTGCAGGGTAGAATATAGGGGCAGTTTGACCTGATCTCATCGGGAATGCCATGTGAGAAGAAGATTCTGTATGTCATCAAAGACGGAGGATATCTTTGCCCTCATGATAGGAAACGATGCGATATGACCTGGAGCATTTCTTTAGAAATTCTCCTTTATCTGGCGTTTATAGAGAGCACAAAACTGAAGGAAGAACGCAAAAGGAAAGTGAACAGATTTGTTTTATAGCTAAAAAGAGTACATGTTCATTTGTCCACACCACAACTTCAGAACTGGCTCTGTGGGCACAGACCTCTGCTGGCCGGAGGCTGTGTGCTGGTCCGTGTCCTTGTACGTGTTTTATTTTATTTTTCCTTGTAGCTGCTGCTCTTGACGTATTTTTCCTCACACTGGGGCTGGCTTGTAGAATGCACGCATGCTCATCGAGCTGAGAGAAGGGGATTTAGATAATTAACTTTTCAAGTTTATGTGACTTGCAGCTGACGAAAACCTTCACTGATATGGAGTCTAAATTTTTCCGAGATAGAACGCAATGCCAGACATTTTAGTATAAATACTGCGAAAGATGCCAATGGAAATGGAGCTATGGGCGCTTCTGAGAGACACAGCAGAAAAAGCAACACATGTGCACGTGGACACATGCATGCACACACACATGCACACAGGCACGCACACACACACACACACACACACACACACACACACACGTACATGCTTTTCTTGCTTTCCACTGATGACCCATCCTGGACTTTAATATTTCACCATGGAAAATGCTTTACAATGTCAGAAGAGTCCACTTTTCTCCTTCTTTAATGGACTATTAAAAATGGAGGGAGGATGGTATTACAATTTTCTCAGAAAATGTGTATAAATGCCTGATTAGGAAGAACTAGTGCCTGGTGGTTTTCTTTACTGCCTTATGGCTGAGCAGAATGACTTTCTGGTTTGCCCTGTGATTGTGAAATTGCAAGCATCCATGGACATTGACAACTGAAGCATGCAAGAGCAGCCAATTTTACCTGAATTATGAATTGGAGCAATTGCCGTTGGGGACAATAATTGCATTAGCTGCTAGACTTGGTTCGCAATTGGAACCGAGCCATCAGATGTCATGAGCAGTAAGCGAGTTTGCCTACATGAATTGAAGGCTTCGTACAGATCGATCTTGTTCTTTTTTTTTTTAAGTTATCAACAAAATAAACTTGTCACGGCAGATTGTGCCCCCACCACATGAGAATCACTCAGCATAGACGGATTTTGATCTTGCGGGAAGCAGCGTGAGACACCCATGAATGAGTCTTTGCATTTTCTTTCCGTGTGCTCCCTGCCTACCCTCTGAGTGTGTTGTGTGAGTTGTGAAGTAGGACACAGCTAAGGGAGGAATTTTGTGTCTGTCGTTTTTCTTGGCATCACAGGCCCAATCGCTGTTCATGGAACTAAAAAAAAAAAAAAAAACCAGGTGCAAAATAAAAAAGATAAAAATTTGTAGCTAGACAGTATGTTAATAAAATCACAAAAAAATTAAAAGACAGAAAAGAACTGAAGGGAAATTGTCCAAACGATGATGAATGTGATTTGAATTTTCCAACAGACGAATTTAAGAACTGTAGTTCAAAATATGAAATAACCCTTGAGAAAGTTTAAGCCTTTCAGTAAAGCTACAAAGCGCTGGGATTTGAACCATTGAATTTGGCAAACATTGACTAAGAAGGAAAAATAAACGAGACCCCGAGGTCATCTATATTCATTCCTCTGAAAATGAGGATGAAAGAATTAAAGCAGAAATGCGGTTTTTATCTTGAAACCGTCTCTTGCACGAGGTTTTCAAAACGTGGATTATAGGCAGCCAAAGAATTGCCGGTGCCCAAACACACTTTGGGAAAACTACATGAAAAATTAAAAATCACAAATAATATGGCAGGGACCCCTTTTTAAAAGACTGACTGTCTCAGATTGGGGGACCTGGAAGCAGAGAGTGAGATCGTGTTTGGGGCAAGGTGTTTATTTGAGTTCCCACCTGTGAAAGGAAAGGGCAGGGGGCAGGATGGGGCAGAGGGGGCGTCCAGGTGTATGGCCACCTGGCCAACCCTCCCACTCAGCCAGGGAGCTCGGGAGGGAAGTGCCAGCAGAGTCATCCCGCATCGGGCCCAACGGGCCAGCTGTCCACACACACCTGCTGCCCCTGGAACTCGGTGCCCAGAGAAGGGCAGGGCTGTGGGTGGGGCAGCTCGCTCGCCAACCCTCGGAGCTGCAGCAGGTGTCTGCCGAACACACCGCCTCTGGGCAGCGTGTGCTTGCTCGAAGAAGGATCTGGGTGACACATTTTGGGGTGTATCGAAGTGAAACATGCAACCTTCCAATGTTCAAATGTGAGTTCCCCATGCTTTACACGAATCGACAGTTGAAAGGCAAGTGTGCCCTTATGATCACACACACACACACACACACAATCTGTTAGAATAAACAAATGTAGCCAAGTTGCAGGATAGGTTACAACATAGGTTACATTTCTATATACAAACCATAACAATATACAAAGGAAATTAAGAAAACAATTTCATTTACAATAGCACTGAAAGCAATTAGCAATTCTCCGACA
This sequence comes from Macroglossus sobrinus, assembly GCA_004027375.1. NCBI lineage: Eukaryota > Metazoa > Chordata > Mammalia > Chiroptera > Pteropodidae > Macroglossus > Macroglossus sobrinus. Next base: position 12,942 of record PVKZ01007305.1, on the reverse strand, counting down.
CCACCTGGGTGTCCTATCTGGTTCAGCTCAGTTCTGACACTATGCCTGGAGATGGCATCAGATCCCACAGGTTAAGGCCTAAGTACCACAGGACGGCCACGTCCCCGACATCAGAAGCCAGTTCCAAGTCCAGGTTGTCACGTGAGCTTCTGACCCACCAGCTGTAGACGGTGGGTTCCAAAAGTCCCCTCCTTGGGCTCCATTAATTTGCAAGGGTGGCTCGCATAACTCAGAGGAATATTTTACTTACTAGGTCCCTGGTTTATTTAAACAGGATATAACCCAGGAACAGCCAGCGGGAAGAGAAGCCTAGGGCCAAGCGTGGGGAGCGTCCAGGCTCTCTCCCAGGGCATCGCTCTCCCCAAATCTCCATGTGTTCACCGTCCGGAAGCCCCCCAAACCCGTCCTTTTGGGTTTGTATGAGGGCTCCGTCATAGAAGCATGATTCATTAAATTATTGGCCCTGGGGATTGATTCAAACTTTAGTCCCTCTCATTACCCAGCAGCCTCTGCGAAGGTCCTGGGCGTGGGAAGCCTCTTCCTCGGAAATTTGAGGGGTTTTATTCGATCCCTGGCTGGTGGAAAAGGCACACATATGCCTAGAGGAATTTGGTTCTTAGTTACTTATTACGTCAGTCACATTTCAAGTTCAAGGCAAGAGACTTCATGCAAATATGTACCATTATTCGTGTTGTCACTGTCAGTCTATTTCATGCGGATTCGGTACAAAGGGGATCGTTAATACCAGCAGAAAACAGTGCCCCTACTATATGGATGTAAACGATCATTTATTTTTACACGTTTGTGGGCGAATGAATGACGCATCACGAAATGAATCGATCGCTTCCTCAGTTGAAAAGAAAGGAATTTATGGTAACATTTGTCGAGAGAAAATTGCACAGAGGATGAGGAATTACAGATGGGTTCTCTGCGCCCAGTGAGAGAGCGGGCATCCTCTCGAGAACAGAGTATTATGGGAGCAGATAAAACGGGAAGAGAAATACTTTAGAGGGTATTAATAATGAAGAGGAAATGACACGTTGAAATGTGGTGATGATCCAAGCCTGAAAGTATTGTAACTCCAAATGCTGTTGGCCGGCGTGTTATTGGAAAACTCCATCTGGTTTTATTGATGTATCCGCTGTGGAAAAGTTTCTTTCATAGCCGCTGTCCTTGGGAAAATGGTCAAAATGCGATTTTTATTGTGCTAACGTTAAAGTTATGAAGGCTGCCATTTTAAATAAAATAATAGCATACTTCTCCTAAAGGCAAATGAAAGAAAAAGAAAAAAAGGATGAAATAGATGTAGATATAATGAAAATAATTATGGTAATTTAAATAGAAGGAAGAAAAGATAAATATTTTTATGAAAGGCACATGTAGAAAAACTAGAAAATTCCGGAAGTAAATAACAATACTGATATTGTGGTTGACGTTTAATCACAAAATCGTATTAGACTCAGTTAATAGAAGAGAAATACACTGGTTAGCTAAATCGACTGTGTCATAGTGAGGGAAAGAGTAACCCATTTTCTCTCCTAGTCCCAAGCATTTTTTTTTTTTGCTATGAAATCGTTGTAATCTCATAACTCTTCCTGTGAGAAAAAGAATTATCAAAACATTTGTAATCGCACTTGCCAATAATCTTCAAAAGCTATTAGCCTAGCAAAAGTTTTTATTCAACAAGGATTCGGGTTATTTCTTGCTGCTTGTTCCCTCGCCATCCCGCACTGGGAAACGAAGGTGCTGCCGGGCTGTCAGCAACCTGGCATGAGCCCACCTGGCCATTCCACCTGCAAATAACGTCCGGACTCTCCTGCCTCCTTCCCTCCCTCTGGGTGGAGTCTTCCCTCCTCACTTGGTGCTCGGATGCTGAAGCCCCGCTCCCTCCCAGGAGTGAGGGGCTGTCCTCCGTTCCTGATGCTCTCTGGAGACCTCCCCACCGCCGCCCGTCTGCCCATCTCGTCGCCTCGGCAGAGGGGGTCCTTGACCCTCCGTCTAAATCAGTCTCCCGCCCCACCCCCAAGACTCTTTTCCGTGCGTGTTTAACATCCGGATGGAGACTTCTCGGAAGGAAGGACCATGTCCCTTCTGTCCCAGCACAGGGCCCAGCATCGCTTCTGCAGACACTGGCCAGGTGTCTGCGTCACCCGGAGGCGTCCGTCACCAGTATCGATGCCCCGTGGGGGATCCGATGGTTCTTTGATGTGAGAGCCTCATTTCTTTCTGGACAAATCTGCTCAGCTTTTTACTTGATCGCAAGGAGTGATGACGTCATAGGAGTGATGACGTCCTTAGAGGCTGGATCGGCTTCCACCGACTCTTCTTTACTATTTATTTTCTCTTTTTATCGTTTTCGATCTCCTATTGATTATCTCCTTCCTTCTACTTACTTTGTATTGAAATTACTTTTTTTTTTTTTTCTAGATTCTTCAGACAGAAGCTTAGGTCATTGACTGGAACCTTTTATCTTTCTTTATAATATAAGCATGGAAAGCTACACTTACAGGAGCTGGTTTGGCTGCATCTCACGCATTTAATATGTACTTTTAAATGTATCATTTAATGTCCTATTTTCAATGCTTATCGTGAGCTCTTCTCTGATCCGTGTATTCTTTGGAATTGTGTTGTTTAACTGCCAAATATTTGGGGTGAATTCACAAGTAGTTATTTTGTTAATTTCGGATTTAATTCTGTTGTGAGCAGAGATCATCCACCATAGAATTTCAATCCTTATGGTTAGGTACATTTATTATTATCCTGGTGAACGTTAGTTGTTCATTTTGAAAGAGTGTGTACTCTGCACTTTTGGGGTGAAGCATTTTATAAATGTCAATTAGGTCCAGGTGGTCAATAGCGTTATTCCATTATTCAAGTGTTCTCTATCTTATCGATTTTTTTCTCTTGTGTAATATACCGTGACAGTTGAGATAAGACTCTTAAACTCTCCCACTGTGATTGGAGATTTGTCTTTTTATCCCTTTATCTGTGTTAGTCTTTCTTTCATGTATGTTGAAGCTCTATAATAGGTCTATCTATCTATCTCTATCTATCTATCTATCTATCTATCTATCTATCTATCTATCTATCTATCTATCTATTTATCTATCTATCTGTATATGCACACACATACATATATATATATACCTATACATATATATCAAACTTTTAAGTCTTCTTGATTTATTCACCCTTATAATTTAATGCCCCCTTTTCTCATCATCTCAGAACTACTTTATCTGATCTTAATACATCTTTTGAAGCTTGTTCTAATTAGTATTTGCAATGATGTATCTCTTTGTCCCATACTCACTGTTTTTATATTTAATTTCCGTCCTTTATATCTAGCATATAGTAATAGCGCCTTGCTTTTAAAAAAGAAAACCTACTTACTGTATCTGTGTTGAATTGGATTATTTAGATAGTTTGAATTTAGTGTAATTTATGCTGTTCGGAGGCTTAATTTTTCTTCTTGCCATTGATTTACTATTTACTCCATCAGTTTCTTATTTCTTTTTCTCTCTTTTCCTGTCTTTCTAGAGATCAGATGATTAATTTTTGGTTTTCTATTTTATCTCCACAATGTAACACACTCTCTCTCTCTCTCTCTCTCTCTCTCTCTCTCTCTCTCTCTCTCTGTTCTTGGGTTTTAATATACAATTTTGACGCATTAGTGTTTACTTTTAGATTGTGTTATAAAGTGTTGGGAGAGGGTAAGAAGCTTACAGAAGTGTACTCCTGCCTCTTCCTTCCCATCCTATGAGCTATTTTGTCCTTTGACCTATGTTACAAACTCCAAAGCACACTAGCTTTTGTTGTTGTTGTTGTTGTTTACTTTAAATCAATTTTTCTCAAATTGTGGCCCAGGAACCTTTGAAATCCCTTGAACTCTTTTGGGTTGTTCTTGATGTTGAAACTATCTTTAGGATAATTCTAAAATCTTATTTACCTTTTGACTCTCATTCTCTCATGGGGATATATTTGTATTTTTAGAGGATTTCTAACATACAGTGTTGTAATGGACTGAAGTCAAAACACATATAAGAATCTAGCTGTCTCTCTTAATTCAGACTTTAAAAAAATTTCCAAAAAATATAAAATAGGTCTAATTTTTTATTACTAATGTTTTTGTTTTAAAATATAGTTATATATTTCCATGAAAAGATAGTATTTTTGTTACTATGTCTGAGATTTTGTTAATATGTATAGTTTCAAGTGAATATATATTTATATATGTAAAGTGAATATATACACAATATATGATTTCTTAGTTTTAGTTGCTAATCTATAAAATATATTAGCAGGCATAATTCACATTTATAAAAGCTCTTCAGTATCTTCAAAAAATGTTTTTTTAATGTGGAGGGGTCTTGAGACCAAACAGTTTTGAGAACTGACTCTTAAAATTTAAAAAGTGCGTCGTATTTACTTACCTAGCCATCATTCTCACTGTTTCACCTTCTTTCATGTAGAGATAAGTTTCCATGAAGTGCCATTTTCCTCAGCCTGAAGAAATTTCTTAATCTTTTTTTTTTGTATGGGTTGGGGCAATGGATTGCCTTTGTCTGTATTTGTCTAAAGATGTCTTTATTTTCACTTCCAATTTAAAAAAATACAAAGATTCTAGATTGAGAATTGTTCCTTTACAGAATCGGGAACAATGGGCCCTCTGCCCCTGGCCCTCTCTCTACTCAGAGAGACTAGTTACCTCAGCTTCTGGGGATGAATATGTGAGAAGGTGAAAGTCAGCTCCATGTTAAAAAAAATAATAATAATAATAAGGTAGCGGAATGAGGAATGAAAAAGAGCCTTAATGTCCATCTTTCATTTAATGTGACAACCCTGCCCTTTTCACCCATTCACGCTCCGTCTGCAGAAACCCAAACATTTCGAGTCGAGGTCTCCTATAAAGTTGATACGTTTGCCCTGACCTCAAAGCTTTAACATCTTTCTTCTCTGAATGCCTGACTAATTAGTTAAATTAAAAACTCTCTCTCGTGTTAATGGCATCGCACATTTTTTGAGAAAAGGCATAAAGAAGCAGTGGGGTGGCCTTTTATCTTTTTTTTTAATCTGGTGTTTATGATGCTAACAGTGACCTCGATCAGCCTTGATAGAAAATTACAATTCTTTCTGGAATGTCATGATGGGATGATATATTCCTTCCAGAAGGAAAAGCACAAGTCCACGTGTGGGACGCGAGGCGGCCCCGCCCCACTGCGGGCAGACACCGGCCCCAAACCGGGAGACACCCGCCGCGGGACGCGTCGCGTCCTAAGCAGTGCGAGTTGGTGGCTCGCGTGTCCCTGGACCGTCCCCTGGAGAGGACGCAGCGGCTGGAGGGAGAGGTGACGACCATGGCGAAGAGGAGAGAAGAATCTCGGTGCGTCTCCGCGCCGTCTCCGCCCCATGTCCCGACATGTCCCCGCGGCCACCGTCCCAGGACGCGGCTGCTCCCGGGGGGCCGGGCACAGGCCGGGCAGGGGCGCCCCGGGCCCTTGGCCGGTGGGGCAGGTGCGGTCGCCCCGGTGCGGACATCCGAGCCGGGAGGGCTTCTCGCCCCACGAGCCCCCTGCCACCTCCCGGGCCGTCCCCTCCCCGTCCCCCTGACCCCGGGGGCCTCGGGCCCTGCCCGTGACCGCGTCCCAGCCTGGGGTGTCTGTCCCCGGGGCTGCTTCCAGATGCCACCTGCCTGGGGTGTCTGTCCCCGGGGCTGCTTCCAGATGCCACCAGCCTGGGGTGCAGGGGGGACACGGGTTCCTGGGGGGACGTGGGAGCCGAGAAGCAGAAGAGACACACGCCCGTGTCGCGGTTCGCGGGGGGCGCTGTACACAAAAGACCGCAGACTGGTGGCTTTTAAGCGACTGGGGTTCGTTTCCACCGTCCGGAGGCTGGACGTCCCAGGTCAAGGCGCTGGGGGAGCCCGGGACCCGCGAGGGCCGCCTGCGGGTCCCAGCCAGCCACCTTCTCACGTGACTTACATGGTGAGACCTCAGGGAGCGCACTGGGTGGCTTTTACAGGGGCGCTGATCCCATTTATGACGTACTCAAGACGTACTCGTGACGTACTCACCCCCAGAGGCCCCGCCTCCAAGCTCCCTCAGGTGGGGGTTGGCACTGCTACCTATGCATTCGAGGAGGGGACAAAAACACTCAGTCTATAGCAACCGCTGAGCTCTCACAGTCCCACACCTGTGTCCCCAAAGCCCATGGCCAACCTGCCAGGTACAGGGTCCCTGTGCTCGGGTGCTCTGCATTATAGGGGCAGGAAACGGGGAGAACCTGTGTGACTGCTAGCAGCGGATGCCCCCTGGACGAGAAGGCCCTGAAGTCCTGTAGGCAGGTGAACAGGGGCTGGCATCCACCTGCTCTGTTGAGCAAACATTGGTCACTGAGCCACTGTCTGCCGAGCCCCCCAAACAGTAGAGGAAGTTGCTTTGGGGACCAGTGCTCAGGGTGGTTTCTCTTACTCAGAAGCCATAGAAGGACCACGTCTTGTTGATTTTTCAACCCTGAGTCCCAGCAGATAGATGGATGAACGTCAAGACCCAAAATGTTATGAACACATGGTTGGTGTGGGCAGACGAACTCCACCCCCAGATCAAGACGTGTCTGAGTCTGTGACACATGGGTGACGTGTGGCCTGCATCAGAATATTCCAGGCGTTTTGGGGGGCTTTCCACCAAGATATATATCAGTGACGGAACCACAACCGGATGGGTGATATCTCAGCCCCCCCAGCTACTGGGCTGAGAAGCCACCACCAGCTGTCCCTGGGACAAGGAACACTCTTTGCTCGCCAGCCTCCGGGGTCCCGCCCATCTCCCCGAACTGGGCTCACTTGTCTTCCCTGTGTCCTCTTCCGCTTTAAAACTCCACGTCCTCAGCAGCTGTTATCTTTGTGGTTGTTCCTGAATGCCTTCCCAAGAATATAAAATAAGATTTTTCCCCTTCTGTTTTACCATGCAATTTTCCGATGCAAGTGTGTACCACGAAGACTCATAAAAAAAGAGACGCTGTCGCAACAATGGGACCAGCTACAGGCCCTGCTTCAGTTCTCAGGGGCAGCAGTATTTGAGCACCTTCAGCACCAGACAGGGCACGGACACGATGAGTTTGCGGCTGTCACGGCTGTGATTCCACAGTTCAGCTGAGGGCTGACAGGTGTGTGTCGTTGCTCTCCTGTATAACGCGTGAAGCAGACGCAGACATGTAAGAGCATCAGAGAAGACAGGAGGACTAGAGAAAATATTGCTTTAAAAAATATTGTTTGGGAGACTCATCTAGACAGAGGACAGTTGCGATTTTAAATTAAATCGGTCCAGGAGAGCAGCCGCCAGAAGGCAGCCTTGGGAGAGCTGGGGTTCTTCTCCATTCTCAGGGAGTGAAATTTCCCACTGCGTTCTAACAGTCAGCAGCTTAGATTTCTGTGGCTTCGGGGGCTATTTGATTGGCAATAACTTCTCATTTTTTGGTCTTTGTTTACCTGTTTCTTTGATGGCTAGATTATACCTCTGGACTTTAGAGCTTCCGGTAGATGTCTCTGCTAGATGATATCATTTTCATTAGAAAGGAATCTTCATTAGCAAGCAGATGTGCTAAAAAACACAAAAACAAAACAAAAAAACAAAAAAAAACTTGCTATTTATTTTTTTATGTAATTTTATGCGTGCGATCTTAGTTGAATGCCATTTGTCATAAGCATTAGCTAATAACAAATGTCAAACCTAATAGAATATATTCCCAAAGGGGAAAATTGACTCGATTATACTTCTGTGGACATTCTCTATAAATTCTCTCCTTGAAGTCTAACTCATTGACCACTAAATTGCAAAATTAGCTCTCACTATACCTTTCTCTGCTGCCACTTTAAGCCATTTCCCCTAAAGAAGCCAATATTTTTTAATTGTCAGTCTCAGAATCAGGAAACTTGGGAACACATGGACATCTACAAGTCACATTGTCCAAATTTCAGGAATTTCTAAGGGGGATTGTAAACATGTTTTATACTTGTTACACATCAAACAACAACATATATATTTTCGTAAGTGACACACGTTTATCAGGATTATCCTCATCATCACAGATTGTCCTAACTCTCTCAACTGGGCACAAAACATTTTCAGTTTTCAGAAGCTGGTGTATAGGGTGGCAGTCAGAATAAACTAGGTTTTGCTGCAGTAACAGGTTATCCCCACCTTGCAGAGGTGAAGGTACCTCCGTTTTATTTCTCTCTCGCATCACTTGTCCAAGGGTTCTCTGCTCTTCAGGGTTATCCAGGGGTCAGAGGTCAAGAGCTTCATCTCACCGCAGGTTCTCACGGACCCCGCAGCCGGGAAAGGGGTTGCCCGTGTCTCAGGCTTCTAACCGCAGGCATTGGTTTCACGTCTACACACATATGAGTTCCGAGCCACACTCACTGTGAGAGGAGAGGAAGTCCAGCCTCGCCAGGTGTTGGGAAGGACACGCGTGATTACCTGTCCCTCCCCAGTGGAAGCGGAATTCGCCTGCCTTATTTTTCAAATCAGTTTGAGAACTGATTGAAAAGGAAAGGAAAAGTTTTGTAACAATTGCTTGTCATTCGATACCTACCTCCCACTAACTCAGGGATTCGTACTCCTGGCTGTCGCTTGGGAAGCTTTAAAAAATATTGCGGTGTCCAGGGCTGGTCACAAAACAAAGACATCGAAAGCTCCCATGTGAGGCCCTAGCATGGAGTATGTTCTTGCAGGCTGGCTGTTCTGTATAAATTGAAGTATAGACGTTCTCTGTGGTGTCAACACTGGGACCCAGTGTAAAATCAATGGTTCATCTTGATTGTCACAGGTGCACCAGGTGAGAGGAAGGGGATCTCCATGGTAACGGAGCCACGAGCTCTGTGCCTTCTAAATTAGGTTAAATTAGTGTGCTTTCTGCTACATGCGTTTCTTCCCACAACGAAATGTTAGTTATCTTCCTCAACGGGCTAATGAGGTAGCTTTGCTTCTGCAGAAAGCTTTTTCCTGGAATGTTGTTTCGATTCTTGCAAACAAAGAGCTAAAGCTAATCACACTGATGAGGCTCCTGTCACAGAAGGTCCCCAAGTGTGCCTTTGGCCCACGATGGCCACAAATTCGAAAGGCAGATCAGAGAATTTGAAGATTTTTCAAATGAATCCAATGCCATGATTGTGGCTCCTTCTTCTAAGAACACACGAGCGTACTAAAAAATAATAACAAAGAAAAAGAAAACTGAGGGGTGGAGTCATCATTCGGGGGTGGCAGAAGCGACGAGGCTTGCTGGCCTCAGTTACTGTCCTTCTCTCTGACAAGCAAGTGGGCGCCAGGTGCAGACAAGCCAGAAGCAGGCGTGTCAGCATCTGCTTTCACACCTGTCAAGAGACAGAACCATCAAGAGAAGCAGCTGTCTCCAGAAATGCAAGGCAGTGATGGGGTCACTGGGCTCTGTGGCAGGAGCAGAAGGTGGGGGCGGGGCCCGAGGCTGCGGGGGAGGCCGCAGGTGAGCTGGGGTCAGCAGCCAATGTCTGTGCAGAGACAAGAGACAGATTCCCGCACACAGGTTCGTTAACTGTGGACTTGATGACATCCAGATCACGTTGCTAATGAAAATTCAGAGTTGATGGCAAAGGGGGTGTGGATTTGAGTAAAGGCAGCAGGACTAATCTAAAATGATCCACTTAGTGGAGTTCACTAGGTAAATGAACTAACAGCAAAAACACATTTTAACTATGAAGAGTTGGTTTGGTTTGGCCTCAGTTTGCTCATGTCCGATTCTGTTGCCAAGATTCATAACCCCAATTTGCGCCCGATTCTTTTGAGTTAGTGAAAAGCCATGACATACGCAGATTATGTGACATGCTTTTGTAGCTGAAACATATTATAATTGGGTGCAAAACATATGAAAAAATAGCCAATTAAATACCTAGAACAACCCAGATATAACAGAAGCAAGAAAAAAATAATGAATAGCACAAAAAGGTTCCGTGAACATTTTATGATGCGATGTACATTACATTACAATGCAGAGAGGTCATACGTGTGACCTCAAATTCACCTTGCCACTGGGTTTTCCCCCTTCATACAGAACCATAGAACTATCGACACTCAGGTATAAACATGTTTATTCCATGCTCAGCATGGTTTGTAGATTTTTCAGCACTTGTGATGAATTGAAGTGAGTGTTGCAGCTTCCAAGATGCCAGAAGAGAAGAGTTAGAAGCTTGGGTGTGAAAATCTAAAGGAATGCTTCTTCTCAAACACGAGAGTTGTTCAGAGTCGCGGGACATCAAATGTTAAGAACTTCCGCCCAAATGAACGGTGGAACTTTCGAGTCGTTCAGGGAGAAAACACGTGATTGCAGCTTATTTTTCCTCTTGGGACACAAGGCGATGGCTTTTCTATTTTGATATCATCTTTTTTTCTGAGGAGCGTGAGGCAGGAGAATAAGTTCTCACCAGTGCCAACAACTTCCTGTGAGACACTTTCCAGAAACGTTGCTATCCTCTGTTGACAGAAGAGGGAGTGAGGTTGGAGATCACATAGCAAGCACATTCTGCGACAAACAAACACTGCAAAGTTGGGAAAACAGAGCAAAAAAAGCAGAACAGGCCGTTGCATTGCCACACACTGTCCATCAAATACTCACTTACAACTTCCTCATTTTTCATAAGCATTCTCTTTATATCTGAACAGATTAGCATTCGTTCTTAGCTAACTTTGCCTACTTTTTATTATCCTTACATGTTATGCATTATTCAATTTAAAAACTTTCTATGAGCAGCAAGCTTCAGAAGTACAAGTTTCATAAATGGTAAATAAATTCAGGGCGTCCTGTGGCTCTGCTCCCAGCTTATGAAGCAAAGCTTCCGGCCACAAGCATCTTCTCCAAGGGTATTTATTTCCCAGTCCTACAGAATTACGAGACGATAATGTTACTAAAACACTTCGTTGGTTTCTATCCATAGTCTTACGAGCTTATTTAGCGCGAAAAGAGTTACTAATGAGACACAAAACCATCTCGATAGTTTGATTGACAGGCGCTAACTTGGTCTTTATCTAATTCCCTGAGTGTAAGGGGAATTTCAGAAAACAGCCAAATACATCAGGAAGAATGTCTAGTTTTCCTGTTGTTCTTTCCTAAATTGGAAGCACATTGAACATCCTGAAATGTTTCATAGATGTTGTGTTTTTTCATCTTGTCACTAATACGCGTAATAAAGAGACGCCCGTGATAGGTGACTATCTGTTGACAGTCACAGGTAGTTTGAGTACGGCTTTATACTGCAGAACAGCATTGGCAAACTATAGCCCAAAGCACAAATACAGCCCAGTGTCTGTGTTTGTAAATAAAGTTTTATTGGACACAGCTTATGTGTGGCTGTCTGTGGCTGCCATCACGACACAATGGGAGGGTTGAAAAATTGTCACAGAGACTGTGTGGCCTGCAGCTCCTAACATATCTAGCCCTTTACAAAAAAAGCTTGCCAGTCCCTTGTTATAGAATATTAGATTTATATTTCTTCCCCCAGAATATCGGGCAGTTTTATTTCCTCTAAAAATTATAGTTCGATATAAACATAATATCTTAGGGATCTGGGGAGTAGAGTGGGGTTAGAAATAATCTAGCTTCCCACCATGCAGAAACTTGATTTTGGAATATTTTTTAAATGTGCCCATCGAAATAAAGCACCTCGCCCTTCCCGTGGAGGCCCTCGGCTCCGTTCTGGGTCTTCCTGGGCGGGCCCTGTGCTGTTGTAAAGGGACCCTCTGACCCCTCTGGGTCATGGCATGTTCTAATTCCAGCTCCTGGGCTCTCGGCTCACTGGCACAGGACTCTGGAAGGTTCTCGTTTTATACTTTACCCCGGGCTTATTTGAAGCACCCACTTCAGAGTTAAGATGCGGTGACAAGTGGTCTCATTTTCACACGCTCCCTCGGAAGTGGCTTATTAAAGCTCTAATTATGAACCTGGTTTTATAATCCTGAGCGCACCTTTCATCTCAATATTTTATTTCTATAATTCAGGATTGTCCTCTGAATGCTTTGTCTCACAGACTAAAAAGCACATGACATAAGAAAGCAGATATATATTTTTTAAAAAAACTTTAAACCTTGTTATGTCTTTTTAAAAAATTAATATTGGTGTCTACATTCTGAGCTGCTGATGGAGATTCGTCTGGCTCTCTGGGGGGTGGCTCGGATGATGAGGTGGTCCACACGGCATCACTCATCATTCGAGATTCTTTCAGGTTTGGTTTATATTGTAGTATATCATAAAAGATATGCATTATGGATTAAATTGCAGTCCATCTTAAAGGAAATGAAATACGGTGTTTTGGTGGTGTACAGATAATTCTAAGAAATACCACCTTTAATTTATTTCTGCTCCGGGATGTAGTCAGCGAGCTGGAAGAAGAAGTTCCCTGGTGAAGTGAATTTTAAAATAGGTGTTGCCATAGGGATGGTCTAATACTTCTGGCGCTGTACACATTTCTCTCCTGTATCATTGCAAATTAATACAAACACATGGACTCATGGTCCTCGGACAGCTGTGAGAACACAGGGCTTGCAGGATGAGCTGCTCAGTTATCAAACCAATCCCGGAAAGACAAACAGAAGATGCACACAAGTGCACTGCAGTCAAAATAAACACAAGAAGGTAATAATTTTGGAATCATTACGCCTCAGTGAAGGGAGCTTGTGAGGGCTTAAGGCTGGCTTCATGGCTGCCTACCCCTCCCTCTGGGTAGGGAGCCTCGGTAGGAAATGCAGTAATTACTTGTTTACCCTTTGGATCTGCGGGTGGCTGTTGGCATAAACCAGGTCAATTCGGCGCTGTGATTTTTCCATTCACAGCATCTCACAGATTCTCTTCTGGAGAAACAGAGGCGAGTTACTGACCCAGGGTGGGTTCTAATAAATGATTGTTAAAGAATGGGGGAAG
>PVKZ01007304.1:0-24677 GCA_004027375.1 Macroglossus sobrinus | reverse complement strand
TATATGTCAGTTATACCTCAAAAAATAAATAAATAAAAGCTACTTGAAAAAAAATGTACACAAGATGTTCAGAAATTTTTAAAAAGATATTTAATCATGAAAAACACTTATATCCTCTTCTAGGAAAGTAAATTTGAACGAAGCAGATCTTAGAACATCTGGCTTTATTCAGGGATCTCGCAGTTTGAAAGACTTCAGCGTAAGAGAAGAGAGCTTGGATTTCTGATAGTCAAGGGAGTTGGATCTCTTTTATGTTGAGGGCAGGGCTGTCTCAGGATGGATGCGGTTTCCACAACCGCTCTTGTCCTCAGACCCTCTGTACTATGGTATGAGTAGGGACCAGTGATGGAAAGAGCCAAGTGACATGCTCATGCAGGCCTGTTCCCTCATCTGGCCTGGAAGCACCGTGGTTTGCAGAAGTAAGATGCAGATGTGTTTCCTGCCATAAGCTCTGTGGGGAACTACTGTTCTCTCCAGTGATCGAATCCTCAAAGATCTAAATGAAAAATTGGATCTTGGAGGGGCCCTTAAGTCAGACAACGCATTCCTTAACTGAACTCATCAACTTTGGTGTGTGGAAGGAAAGCTGAACTACACGCTCATTCATTCAGTCAGTCATTCGCTGAGTGTTTATTAAGTCTGCTAGGTGCGGATGTTGGGGATACAGCGAACAGGACAGGAATCTCTGCCCTATTTGGATTTTACTCTCTGGTAGGGAAGACCACAGGGGATAAATACATGATACGATTACACGTAAATTCAATGACGGGATTAAAGCAGGCTAAGGACGAAGGGGGATGCTATTGTAGATAGGACGATCAACAGACATTCCCAGACATAGAGACTTGTTACTGAAGAATGAGCTGCTGCCTTGTGGGTCATGACCCCGCCCCTCCCTGCCACCCAGTGGTTTCTCCTACAACTCTCGTCCTTAGTCACCACACACCTGTCACAGTGGGTTTCTTACCCCTCCTTGAACATGTCAATCATTTCTTCCTCAGAGCCCGCATACTGGTTCTTCTCTTGACCTGGACAGAGTTCCACGTGGTGGGCTGCTTCTTTGCTCAAGTCTCTTCCTGAGCAATGGGAGTTGGGTGGGGCTATGTGACTGCTTTTAAAGCATGGGCTGTGAGCAGAAGTAAAATGTGTTACTCTGTGGCCAAGGTGGTAAATGACCCTCCACCTCTCGCTAGGCCATATGTTAAAATGGTGGCATCTCAATCTGGAGGACCTGTCACCAGTTGGTCTGTGAGTAACTATGAGAAGCAGAGCCCCCTGAAAGCCTACGTTGGATGCCTAACATGAATGAAAATATGTTTTGATTGTGTTAAGTCACCGAGGTTCCATGGTTAATTTGTTGCCCCGTCGTAAACTAAACTACTCTGACTCGTGTGGCCCCTATGAATGGAGTAGCAGCTATTAATGTCCCCCATTCCAAATGAAGAAACTGAGGTGCAAGGAGGTAATAACTTACCCAAGGTCACACAGCTAGTGAGCAGAACTGAGATTTGAACCCAGGAGGTTAGGCTTCTAGAACTGTACTCTGACCCCCACACAAGGAACACAGAGGCAAACACTTAACTATAATTAGGTTAATCCAAGAGGAGTATGGTGGAACTTTCCAGCCTGAGGGAGCTGTCCTGGGGCGGTACCCACAACGGGGGCTCAATGAACGTTAAGTATGGGAGTGAATCTTTTAAGGAGCAGTGTATTCAATTTCTATGGCTGGGTGACAAAGTGCCACAAATGTAGTGGCTTGAAATCGCACACATTGATTATGTCATGGTGTCTGTGGGTCGGGAGTCCCACACACCTAGTGGGCACATGCCCACTCAGGACCAAACGAGGCTGCAGAGAAGGTGTCAGGAGCCTCTGCTACACTCATGCTGTTGGCACAACCAAGTTCCTTATCCATGCAGAACTAAGGTTCTTCACTCCTGATGGCTGTCAACAAGAGCTACTCTCAGCTCTTAAAGGCCCCCCGAAGTTCCTTGCCATGTGGTTCTCTCCTGAGTCCTCAGCCGACATGGCAGCTCACTTCTTCAAGTCCGGCAAGGGAGAGTCATTCTCTGGTCAGCTACCGCGGAGTCTTACATCATGTAATTATGGGAGTGACACCCCATCATTTTTACCATGTAAGGTCACCTATTTAGGGGTTACTTTATATTCCCCATAATATTCCCAGGTCCTGCCCACACTCAGTAAAGGGAGTTACAACACAGGGTGTGTTTCCCAGGGAATGGGAATCTTGAAGTCCATCTTAGCATCCTATGGACCAGAAGTAGTGAATGAAGAGAAACTTATACTGTTTTTTGTCAGTCAAGCTTCTTGGCTACTCACTCGTTAAATGTCGAAGCCATCCCTGGAGTCTGTGGAGAGATTCAAATTTAATAGTCCATATAAGTCAACCTCAAGGCAAAAGGTAAGGGAGTTAAGAGAGAATCGCACTTAGCCAACATGTTCAGGACATGGATAAATAAGGAGAAATGGTCTGTGGGGTAACTGGGGTGATGGAACTGGTGATTTCAAGATATGCAAAACTAATTTTCCTAGTACCCTTTTGAAAAGTCAGTTTTATTGAGGAATAGTTTATGTATAATAAACCACATCCATTTTAAATATACAGTTCAATAAGTTTCGATGGTCATTGTGAAATGACCACCATAAAATCAGCAAAACATTTCCATCACCCCCAAAAGACCCTTCATGCCCCTTGTAAATCTAGACCTCTCTCTATGCCCCCAAATCCCACCCCAGGCAACCTGGGCAGTGTGCTGTATTGGTAGAATGCTCAATACTTGATTCAGAATGCTTCATTTTATTCCTTCTTTGAACAACTAATTTCTCTCTAATTTAATTTCTCTCTAAAACCTAAATTTTATCATCTCAAAATAGGATAGTGCTTCTCTCAGAGGCAGTAGCTCTATCAAAGAGTTACTATGAGAATCAATTTAGTTAATATATGAGAAGCCTAAATAGTGCTTGGCACATAATGAGCACTAGAGAAATGTTTACTATGTTGTTTGAAATTGTTATCGTCAATCTGATTAAATTCAATTAAAAAACCACTTTAAGGATGGCTAGTGGAAGAGAGTTAATATACATTAAAGCATATTTATGCCTCTGCCTAGACCACTCTTTTCCCAAATATTCGTGCTCCAGCTTCTTCCTCTCCTAATATTTTCTCTAATTTCAGCCTCTCACCTTATCTGATACCACAAGGTGCCCCTTCCCTATCCTTCCTGACCTTTCCCTGCCCTGCTGTCCCTTTTTCTCTAGAACTTACCACCATCTAATATCCCAAATAAGTTATATGTTTATTATACTTCATATTCATTGTCTAGCTCTACTTTCTAGAATGTATGCTCCACTAGGACAGGAACATTTGTCAATTTTGTTTGCTAATGTATCCCAGCCTCTTAGAACAATGCCTAGCGCATAAAGGACACTCAGTAAAATACTTGCTGAGTGAAAGAAATGGACGCCTATAGTATGAGCTTTATATATATATATATCATTACATATAATTCTTACAACAAAACCATGAATATAGATGTTATCATCACCATTTAATAAATGAAGAAAGCAAATACTAGAGAGATGTAGGTGCTTGCCAAAAGATACACAGTTTAGTTGGTACAACTCCAAAAATACTCTTTTAGCCATAGTTTGCCATATGGAGGAGCATGGAGGCGCCCTAGGGCAGATGTGATTAATCAGGCATTATTGCCAAGCTCTAGGAACCCACAAGCAATTTGTATGTTTATACACACTGGATTTTAGATACACTGGATTTTAGATACACTGGCTCATGCCAAGCCAATTCCTTATCCCTGCCCTGCCACATTTCCAAATTCTGGAGTGGCAAGAGGCAGAGGCGTATTTCTGAAGGATGAGCTCATTCTCTGGCCTGCAGTCTTGCCAAAGTCTTCAGTAAATCTATTGCAGAAGATTGGACTCAATCAAGCTTTGGATTATCTTGGTTTACTACAACGAGAACCTCGGGAGAATCACGATTTGAATCATCACGGTAACTCTGTGAATCGGGACCAGTCCCATAGAGGAATGAATTGGTTTTCATATCAAGGTATTATTTAAAGTATGACTTTCTTCCGGTTGAGACCATGTCTACACATCACAAAGTAAAGATGACAGTTATGGACAATGACATTGAAGCTTGCGTTGATTTCTTTGGCTCTCTCTGTCTTGGCATGGGTTTTCCAAAAGCAGACTTTGAGACCAGTAATTGAGTACAGGTGGTTTATTTGTTTATCTGATCCCAGGAGCACAGCGAGGGGAATAGGGAGGTGACAGGAAGAGGAGGAAAGCCAACACATGATTACTGCTTTGGGAACCTGGGGCAGAACCTGGGAACTTAGAGACTGTATAGAACGCACCTCAGAGATGTCCCAGTGGGGAGGGATGAAGCAGGGTTATGTATGTCATCATCCAGCATCTTTCCTGGGCCCTCGACCCCTCTGCAATCTGCCCTGTGCAGGTGATCCTGCACACACCCATGGCCAGAGACTGTCCTTAGGCAGACACAGGACACCATCCGAATGTCGGGAACCATCTGCAGGGGGTCTACTGAAAGACCAATGTCTTCATGTCTCTCATATGTCATCTATTTTATGAAGGGGCGGAACACCTTTGCTTTAGAATATCTTTTCAAAAAAATTTCTGTTGGGAACATTCTTGAGAGATCAGTCGTGTCTCCCACCGGAAGAAGGGCAGGTTTCATTACTGACCAGTCTAATAGGTAGTGTCTCCCCGTGGATGAAGTCTGGGCAGACTTACCGCCCGTTATAAAAATTTTGATTCTCTAAGCTCAGGGATCCTCTTCTGTAATGCAATCCATTATGTGTTCAGGTGGCAGCTGATCTCTTTAGTCACCTTGTGGGAATTGGGCCTCAGAGGAACTGGACCAAATGCTGATAGTCTGACTACTACTATTGCTGTGAGTAATACCATATCCTTTGTGTCTGACTCAGAGGCCTCGTGTCCTCTGCCAGCCCCCATGACAGTGTGCCAGAAAGACTTGTTGGCTTGCGATTGGGGTAACCTCTCAGACCTTGCACAGTTCTCAAGGATCTTCAGTCTGGATCTGGGGGATATGGACAGGGTTCTAATCGTGGCTACTGCGTGCTTCTCTCTGTTGATAGCAGTCAGCGTCAACGTGATAGGACTAAATCTCTATTTTATTCTATATGTTTGATTGAGCCTCAGAGATAAGCATTGTTTTCCTCACAGTTTTACTAGCCTACTTTTAAGGATAACAACAGGAAAAAAAAACATAATATTGGGGGAAATCTATGAATACTCATTACATATTCCATTTTTTCAAGGCGAGACACCTTTTCTGGTTTTGGATAGAATACATTCACTAATTAGTGAACATCATAATTTTTCTTTTTTTTGTGAATTATGTTAAACATATTAGAAAATCACCGGGATTATTTTTTTTTTGTAATCAAGGTTTTATATTGTTCCCATTTTCAGGGAGTGCTCTCATGTTCTGTAATATACAAAAAGGAGTCATCTTCTCGGTTTTAGGGGACATCAGTGGGCTTGCCCCACCCCCAACCCCTGCCACTGGCCAATTCGACTAGAGAATTATTCTTTATTCCAGGACACCAAGTCTTGTCATACATCAAAATCTTATAAATATGTGAGTCTGTAGTTAAATTCTCTTCTGTTTCAAAGTATTTTTTTTTTTGGTCTATTCTGTCACCCTTGCTGCATTCTTTTAATGGCATTTGGTAGGGCAGGTCTCTCTTTTTGTTTTCCTTAAAGAAAATCTTGATCATTCCTGAGCCTTTCTTACCAACTTCCATAAAAAAATAGTCAGTTGAGAATCTGATTGGAATTGTATCAAATCCATTAAAAATTGGGGGAAATTGACATCTTTACTGTTACATTGTTTTTAGATTCATGAATGTGGTATTTCTCTCCATTTACTTTTGGACTTCTGTAGCGGCTTTCAACAATTAAAAATGTATAATTTTCTACATAAGGGTCTTACATATTTTGATAGTCTTTTCATGACTACACTATATATTAGTTTGCAATTATAAATGGCACAACTTTGAATATTACAGTGTATAACTGCTGGCTACAAGTTTATCAAAATGCAATTTGCTTTTGCATATTGAAATTATTATAACTACCTCGCTGAAGACTTTTGTTAATTCTAATAATTTATCTGTAGAATTTCTTGAGTTAGCTCTGTAGGCAGTTAAATTATCTGCAGATTAAGACAACAGACTAGAAATGTCAAATACTTTTCCATATATTATACCATCTGATTCTCCTTCAGCAAATATTCTTATCCACATTTTCAAAATAAGGAAAAAGACCCAAAGATTTTAAGTGACTTGCTGTAGGTGCCAAGTGATTCAACTGACAGTCTTCTTATTTTGATATAATGATACCTCCTGAAATCACTCACCATGAAAAAGAGATGGAAATCACAAGCAGAAAGAAATCACAGAGAGTGAATTTAGATGAAAAAGAGGAAAATAATATCAGTTCCCATGCGAACAGCAAAATATCATGAATTAGCCAAGTCTTGATTTATCGACCATTGGGACTTAAAAACTCCTTTTTTTTTTTTCCAGTTTGCAAGGTTTAATATCACTGCTGTGTTTATAAACTTTAACATTTCAGTTTTGTGCCAATGCCATTGAGGTAATGAAGTCTTTGGCTGCGTTTCCACCACCGTGGCAAGCTCAGGCTGCCACAGTTTCAGATGGTCGCATCATAAATAGTAGGAACTGGTGTCACTGACCGTTCTGCCTCTCACAGTGCTTTGGAGAATGACAGACATGTCATCAGTGAGTCTAGCCATGTTTATATCATCCTAACCATTATTCCAAATGGAATGTCACAATTTCTCCTTTTGTCTTCACTCTGCAGAATCTGTAAAAGTACTTCAGACTTTGGATTCTGTAAGAATATATCCCATTTCTTCCTGTGGCTATTTTCAAAAGAGGCCTGGAAAGCGAAGGGAGGAATTTCCATTTGGTAAATATAGGAATTTCTTTCACTGCTTTGGAGAATATGTTTCCTCTCCAGTGACAAGTAGATATATTGGAATCTGCCCATTGAATAATAAGGAAATAGAGTCCAGGAAGACTCATGAAAGATGAAGTGTTGGTTTCCATAATAAAGATCTGGAATCTCTCCAAGTTGTGCTTTTAAAAAAAATGTGTTTTGTGATAAAGCCAAATAGCTCCTATTCCAAGGGAGTACAGTGCTGGTCCATAGTCTGCAGTAATTCCAGTCATGAGGCCAAACTGGGTCGAGGTATATATACTGAATAACAAATATCTTGCATAGCACGTGGCCTGTGTCACAACGCCCCTCCCATTCCAAACTCTATGTGAAGTGCCCAGTGTGGACCAAGGAGTTTTTTAAGTCCCTCAGTTGAACCGTGTGCTTCACGTGGAAGTGGAGAATTTGCAAGCAGGTGGTACAGCTGTGACTCGCATAAGGCTGGACCAGCTGCACGATCAGTCAATGGAACGCAGCGTAAGCCTAGTCAACTCCAAGACCTGAAAACCACACTCCTTGATTCTTGCCAATGCGGGCCCATATGGAAACTTACTATAGGAGATTCTCCAAGTGAATCCTAACGCCAGATCGTTGGAAAGCCTCCGTGAGAAACAACAAATCCCTCGTATTCAGGCAGTTACTTTCTTTAAAAAATATACCCTTAGTTTTATTTCTGGGGCTGCTAACTAGGCATCCTTTCTCTTCTTTTGCGTACTCTGAATGTATCAAAGAAAATACTTTAGAGCTTATATTTTAGAAACGTGACTATCGAAAAGGAGCCCCATCGTGGAAGGTTCCATGAGAACCCACTCATTTCATAAATGAGCCTTTAAGAAACAGGTTGCCTCTGAGACGGACTCTTTTTTGCTTTCTGGGACAGACAAAGCCAAGGAAAGACTACCAAACACACCTGAAGTGCAAACCCACAGACGATAGCTCAGGAAGATATGTTATTAAAACATATTAAAATGGGATAACCCAAAACAAGAGTTGACATGCGTGTTCTACATGCTGCTTTGCTTACTCTTTTTTTTTTTTGGGAAATACTAAAACAAAAATGTGATTGACAGGCTTTTGTGAGCCTTGCTGAACAGTAGTATACATTCAGAGGGCTGGGATATATCATATAACTCAAGTGTGTCTTAGTTTGGGAAAGCTCAAATAAAAACTGTTGGGATAACTAGAAGTAATGTGTTTTGGCTGATCACTTTAATGATCCAATCAGATTTAAGTACATCGAACAGTTCTCGCAGTGAATTGAATGACATTTCTATGATCGTGACCACGAGAGGATCTGAGAGTAGCAGGGTTTGCGGGCCAGAAAACCTGCTTAACGACTGATATAGCTGATAACAATTTCAAAGCAAGCTCTTACCTAATTTTTCTTCCTTTTCTTTCCTTTTAAATTTTATTTTATTTTATTATTTTATTTTATGGTGACATTGGTTTATGAAATCCAATAGGTTTCAGCTCTACACTTTAACAGTAAAGCATATATATATATGTTTATACTGTGTGTTCACCTCCCACAGTTAGATTTCTTTCTGTCACCATATATTTGATCCCTTCTACCCCATCTACCTCTCCCCTCCTCGACCCCCTACCGTCTGGTAACCACTAGTCTATAGTTCATGTTCACGAGTCTCTGTTTATCCTGTTCATTTGTTGCTTTTAGGTTTGTATCCCACATGTAAGTGATGTCATGTGATTTTCAACTTTTTCTAGCTGGCTCATTTCACTTAGCATGATTACCTTGAGGTCTATCCATGTTGTCACAAATGGTAGTATTTCATCTCTTCTTATGGCTGAGTCATATTCCATTGTATATATGTACCACAGCAGAAGTAATTTTGAAATAACTCATAATTTATTTGAACTTTTTGGAAATAGCCAAATAGTCAAGAACTAGAAATACTGCTTAGTGTCTTTTTTTCTCTCCATCCACCATCCTTAACCAGATCCACACCACGTTCAAGTGCTCAGATGCTCAAGAACCTCTTGTGCAGGACCGAGTCTCCCTTGGAAGCCATGGCAGGCACATACCGAAGCTAGACAAGCCAGGAGGTGTTTAGTATGCTGGGGAGGGGCATCTAAGAACATTCCTAAAATTTACAGAAGAAAAAAGTTAGCCTATCCCACATCAAATTGCAACAAATAAATTGACTGCATCACAGATTTAATATCAAGGCCCATGTAAAAGTGTGTCTAGATCAACCTTTCAAAGTACAGTGGCGAGGAATTATTTTGGAAAGCTTGTCTTTGACAACTTTGCAAGGCTAAGAAGAAATGTAGAATTCATTTGGCTTCAGCTTGGCTTTCCTTTGATATTTATCTCAATAACTAAGTGAGCTTCCTACATCTGGACAAAACCCAGGAGACCTTGTCACAGAGAGCGATTCCTGTGTACAAATGCCTGCTTCTATGACAAATCTTGTAGAGTAAAACTCTGATGAACGGATATGCTTCTTGTGTAAACTGAATGTTGAATTTTTAAAGGTTGAGAAATGTAAATGGTTTTTCTTATTGAGAGGCATCAAATTCTTCAGAGGTGGCATTCTGAATGAAAGTAGTTGGAAAATGAGCACTAAGCATTGCATCGATTGGGAAAGGTGGATCTGTCCCTTTGTATGATCACCGGAAACAACCACTCAATGAGTTTCTGGACATTCCTGATTAGATTATATAGATGACATTGTTACAAGCACTATACAACTTTAAGTATCAAACATCGTTATTCTCGGCTGCTGGGTGCCTAGCACAAAGTAGACATTAAGTAGATATTCCTTGAATGAATGGATGCAGGAATGAATGGTGTAGATATTCAACCCATGGATAAAAAATTTAGTGTACAGATTATATCTATACTAACCCTAAATCTCCTGCCGGAAGTGTGTATGTGGGTGGGGAGGTTCATATTATGCTTTTCCTTGTGTTTCTACATTCTTATATGAGTTTCTTTTATTACCCGTTGATTTTCCTCTTAAGTGGCAAATGTAAAAGGGTCCTCTCAATCCAGCGACATTTATTAAATCTTCTTAAATGCCAAGGAAGACATTATCTCTATTTTCCGGGAGTCGTCAGTCCAGGAGCGAATTCAGACATGTGAAAGAATGTCACTGCATGGGGCAAATTATGAACACGTGACCTGGCATCATGGAGAAGGGGCATCATCTTAGCCTGAGGAGTCAGGGAGGTGACACCTGTGTGGGGCGCAGAAGGTGCCATGGGCAGAGGTACCAACAAAAGCAGAGCGAGGGTACAAGCTAGGGGGGTTGTGAGCTGTCAGAGTTTTGATCTTCAGTCTCCTCGCGTTCCCAGATTCTAAAGTGAGGTCAGCAGGCCACAGGGAGCTGCCTCGGTTGGCGATCCCCGTTGGAATATTCAGCCCGCTCCCTTCCAGCTGGAGGAACCCCAGATTCGGATGCTCATCATCACTCATACCCGAAGTTTTGTTTTGTGAGTGAGCGTGCTGATGCCTCAGATGCCACCAGGAGCCTGCACCGTGAACTCGGAGGGCTACAGGAAGTGCACTTTGGCTTCGTTGTTATGGCAACCAGTGGTTTTCCTGCTTTTTTGGTTCGGCATAGGCCATCGTAGTAACGTTTCCTCCTGGGGTAAATATGAAAAAAAAAATGAGAAAGAAAGTCAGTATCTCAGTGTTTGTGCATTTAACAGCTACATTATATTTCTGCAGCTATGAAAGGTGTCAGAACGAATTTCTGGAAGGGACAACTGTTGTTGATAACTGTCCCCAGGGCAAGTGTGACACAGGCTTTGGGGAACTTGCTGCATGCAGGGTGCAGGGGCGCTGATCATGGCTGGGCTGATGCCACCCCAGGAAACGACCATCGTTTATACAATAGTTCCCAACAGGAGATGGGGGTGATTTAGCCCCCCAGGAGACACTTAGCAATGTCTGGAGACCTTTTTGGTTGTCACAACTGGTGTGCTAGTGTGTGTGCGTGCGTATGTGTGCGTGCACATGTGCAGTAATGGCATCTAACGGGTAGAAGCCAGGAACACTGTTACACATCCTGCAGCACACGGGACAGGCCCCGGTCACAAATGTCCATGGCGCCAGGGCCGGGGGACCCACCCTCGACCATGAATCTCATGGTTTCAGAATGACAAGCATTCAGGAAGCAAAGGCAAGGTCAGGGCACGAATCTGAGACTATGAAGTGAATTTCTTCAGGGCAACTTTTCTGTGACTTCTCAGGGGATGGGCAGAGCGCTCTCTGCCTTGGAGGGGTGGTGTTCCTGATGGCAGCCTGGTGACAGCCTCCCAGAGAAGGCTTCCTCTGGAAGCTCGCGTGACTCAGAAGCCTGAGAGGCTCAGGTGCTCCATTCCAAAAATAAATTCCCTTTTGCCTCACACGATTACTTGTTTAGAATTTCATGTAGGTAGCAGAGCACGTGGAAATGACACACTTGTTGTACCTTGAACGCCATATGTCGAAATGACTGCAAGAAGAGCAAGCTGGTTTCTAGATAATTTCCCTCATCACCCTTCTCATCAACCTGGGATCGAATGCATGGGAGATAACAGAAGAGCACACGCGCACACGCGTGTGCACACACATATTCTTTGATCTAGAAAGGAGATTTCAAGTATAAGTCATGTATCAAGCTCTGTGCTAATATCCACTACACACACTGGCATACTTATTATTCTGGAAATGCCTCCTCAAGGGAGCAAGAAGAAATTGCCTCGTCGTTATCTGGGGACTGTTCTGATGACAACCGTGAGTGTACACAGCTCTGGAATGTGCTCACACATCAGCCATCACTGTCAGAGTGAATACCTCACCTGTCACAGGGAAATATCACACCTGTGTAAGCGTCTTCACGTGTTCCCCTGTGGCACTGTGAAAGTTTACAGCCTGTCATTTTTTTTTTTTTGAGTCAAGACTTTCCAGACATGTCAGCCCACAGGCATCTACTCACATATCTGCCCAAGGCATTTGTGGTCGCTGATGTCACAAATCATCCCGGACTCCTTCTGACTCTTTGGACTCTCTGCTATTGGTTCCCGCGGCCTTTGTCACCACACCTCCTGCAGTGTGCCAGGCCCTGGGCTCCAGGGTGTCATCAAGGGTCCCTGCTTTCAGGAGAACTCAATCAGGGGAGGAAGGCGTATGTGGACAATAATGAACTGGAATTCAAGCGAAGGTACATACAGGGGCAGGGGTCGCCCAAGAAGGGAAATGTAAGAAAAGGCTTCACAAAAGAGGTGTGACTCTAGAGCTCAGTCATAAAAACCCAGTGAGAATGTCCCCAGGTGGGAGGTGAAGGGCGGGGCTGCAGGCATGGCCACGGAGCAGTGTGCCATCCTCACAGAACTCCCAAGGAGTGTGTGATGGCTGCCCAGGTGTTTGTATCCCACTGTTAATGGGATGTGACTAAACTATTTGGCCTTTTAGAAAGCTCTGGAAGTGGAGATGGGCATCTATGGAATGGGACTTGGGAAGGTGAGGGAGGGAGCTAAAGCCGGGGTGACCAAAGAAGACTGTATAACGAAGTAAAGGTTTGAGAGAGACCTCTGAAGTAGGGCCAACTGGCCCCGGTGCCTTGTTGGGTTGTGGGGACAGTAGCATCTCAGCTGACAGTGACAAATAAGGCCAGTGAAAGATCTGGCTTCTCGTAATTTTCACAAGCCTCCTGTTCCCACCCACCTCCGTGTAAGCATAGAAACCAAGGCCAAAGAGATTGTTCCCAGCCTCCCACCCCAAATCAAAGTGCTGTGGATAGGGGAGGAGCACACGGGACTGACAGCTGGGTGGTACCCCGGGCCCCTCCGACACAACAGCGCTGGATTTGTGTCCAGTCTACACTTTCTGGAACTGAGGTCTGATCAACATCCATTGTCTTGGTCTCAGGTGGACAACATAATGATTCAATGATTCAATATTTGTATATGTTGTGAAGTGGTCACCGTAATAAGTCTAATAGTTAACATCCATCGCATACATAGTTACTCACTTTTTTAAGCTTTACTCTCTTAGCAACTTTCAGACGTGCACTACAGTATTGCTAACTGTAGTCGCCATGCAGTATATTACATCCCGTGGCTTATTTATTTCATAACTGGAAGTTTGGACCTTTGGACTCCCTTCACCCATTTCACTACCCACCAGTCTGTTCTCTCTATGTATAGCTTGAGGTTTTTTTTATGTGATTCACATATAAGTGAGATCATACATTTGTCTTCTTCTGTCTTATTTCACCTAGCATAATGCATTCTGCACATTTGTAGTGTACGTTATGATATCTGTTTTTTTCTCTTTTTTAATGCGAGTGCCTGACTTAAGCTTTACCTACTGAAGCATCCATTTCAAAGAGCCATCCACTTCAATCAAAGAAGACCATCTCAATAAACATGCAGGGCCTGGCCAAGTGACTAGATAAAGAGCTAGGCCACCTCCTCCACTGAGGCTCCTTTGTTTTAGAGCTCGTAGATGATTTCAGTAACTGACTATTGGGGTACTTGTTTGTTTTATTTTCCCACCCTAAATTCCTGCTCTTATGTTCAAAATCTACCAATAAAGAGTGAGCCCATGAAACCCTAAGACCCCATCCTGGACCCCAATCTCTCTGTCCCTCTTCCCCTTCCTTCCTCTCCCCGTCTCTCCCCATCTCTCTCCCTCTTCCCCTTCCTCCCTCTCTCTCAGTCTCTACTAGAGATCTCTGCTATATGGCCCCAGGTGTGCTGTGAAATAAGTAATAATTCCTTGTCTTTTTGAGTCTCCTAGTGGTTATTGCTGACGGGCATCTTGCAACCATAATAAGAAACACAAGGGCTGGGCCCGCCACAACATTGCCTATTGATAGCTTGCGACCACTACAAAACAATATTGGTACAATTTTTTCCTAATGTACTTAATATCCCACTGTGGGGACGGTGGGGAGGGGAAGGGTGGTCCTCTTGATCAGAAGCCAACTTTGTGAGGTCACAGCAAGAAGACAAAGAAAAGGCAAGAAGAATGTCTGTAGCTGACTCCAGAATCCAGGCTGCCTAATGAAGGTGCCGAAGGCAAGTGGGGCCTATCTGGAAGAAAGGAGCTGGACCAATTGCAGGCACTTCTCAGAGGCTGAAATATTAGTTTAAGATCCCAAAATAGTGCAGTTAGGGTGGACACACATCAGGGTGGCTGGATTGTTTGGAAGTGAACGCCATTGCAGTCTAGGTGGACACATGACTGTGGGGAAACACATCCACTCCTCCTGCAGTCCTTTCTTCTGGAAGTCTGTCTCGGTCTTTGCCAGTGTCCTTTGCAGAAGGCTGTCTCATGGCTCTTGTAGAATTTGAGCACAGCTGTATTCTGTAGAGCAGCTGTATTAGATCTCCATCATTTAAAAACACCCGCCACGACAAATTAAAAACTCTCGCCATTGCATTGGGAAATGGACATACCTCCCTGGTCTTGAAATGTGACTGTCTCACGCTGTTGTGTCATTCTCTTCACCTACACAATCCGTAGGTTCAAGGGAAAGAGTGTAATTCGGTGTTTGCTGTACTGATGCTTGTATTCTAAAATATTTCCTAAATTTTGTTTCTAAATCTTTTCTAAAAATGTCAGTGCCTTTTAAGAAAATGAATGTTGGACTAAAAATCTGTCCCCAGCTTTTAGAGACTCTTCAAAGCATCTTTGTGGGGGTGGGTGCAGTAAAATATGGCTTGACCAAAAATAACTCTGATAAGATGTCAAGACTCAGTGTTGCTCTTGTGATTTAGAAAACAGACTGAAGTCAAAGATACTTCTGCACAAATAATTATCACTTAAAATGTCCATCAGAATCATGCGGTTTCATTGGCCCCTTAAAGTATTTCAATACTTACTATTAAGGCTTATTAAATATTGACTACTAAGGTTGCCACTCTCTGAGGTGGTTTGACATTTCAATCAGGGCTCAGAGGGCTGTTTTTCATCAGTCATTCTTTGGAGTGAACGTGTGTACGTTGGTAGGACAGGAAAGGAATGGAATGTCAACTTTCTGCCAATGACTCTTCTGGCCGAAAGAAAATTTCTCAATTTTTTTCTTTTCAGCATGAGTCACATGGAGAACTTATCTGAGGAGGGGCATCGAAAGAAAAAGTGAGAAACAATTAAGGAGAGAAAAAACTCTTTATATCCATGTTGGTCCTATTCCCTTTGGAAAATGGGTACCAAGTAGCATCGTTGGTTACCATTTTCTTGTTGTTGTTGTTTGTTTCTTTTTGTTTTTTGTTTTTTTTTAAAGTGGAATGACTGAAGTTTTTATTTGGAACATGCCCAGATGGAATGGACCTTATTTCTCATTCTGAAATAGGATACCAGAGTGCATGATCTGCTCTCTCGCTTCTGTACACAGAAATTTTCATCAGAGTGGTCAGTTGGGACAACTTCAGAGTGATATCTGAAGAGATCCTCTTACTCCATACTATAGAGCAAAACCAGAAGGAATTCATTACGAATGATTAACCTCTGGAGAGCGTAAATTAGGTTTACAGTTTATTGAGAAGCATTATTTGAGCATGTACAATAACAAGAATTTGACGCTAACTTCTGTTCCTCTGCGTGAAGCAATGGGTGAACCCTGAACGTGGGTGATGGAAAGTTAATCTGCTCAACTTGTCACTGGATGTCCCTTGCATCCCATTCATGGGCATAGCAGGTATTGCACATATTCTAAATCTCATGCCGCTGTGCTTTGCAATGGGCATGCCTCATCATAGGTTTTGCTCCAGCTTCCGCTCACCCGAATTCAGGGTTTCTTGACCTCAGCTCTCTTGATGTTTGGGGCTGGATGATTCTTTATGATGAGGGGCTGTCCTGGGCAATGTAGGATGTTTAGCAGCATGCCTGGCTTCCACCCACGAGATACAAGTAGCACCTCTCCACTTCTCGCACCCTGTCCCATTAAAATGCCTCCAGACATTGCCCAATGTCCCCTGGGGGGGTTGGGCAAAATGCTCTGCTTGAGTACCACTGTTCTAATCTGATGATGCTCAGCCCTCGTTGGGTATCATTTAACTGACATCCTAATGAGCATTGGCTACATCCCCACATCGCTCTGGGCTTCTCTCTGCACGTTGGAGCCCAGCTTTGCTCTGAGTGGTAGCGGGAGGGGGCCACCTGGATAGGGTGTTCTCACATCGAGATCTATCTAGGACAATCAGGTGTTTATCTATTGCCTGGATGTCATTATTAAGTAGTACTGCCATAAAGAACGTCTTGGCTGGAGTGAAAATTATCCAAAATTATCCAAAATTATCCAAAATTTGGGCATTTTGGCTTTAGAGAATGGGAAAGAGTTATACAGGCTTCTAAAATTTCAAAAGGCTTTTCTCCTCTGTAGGCATCTCCGAGTCTTTCCTGTCCTGTTTTAGGAGCCTGGAACTTTAAGCATTGTGTGCCCATAAGGACTGCACGCTCAACTCTTGAGCCTTAACTCCCAGCAAAGTCAGTTTTGGACCAAGGAGGCAAAGTGAGCTCTGACAACAGGGAGAAGAGCAGTGCTTTTTAAAAGAATATTGTTCTCCTGATAGAAACAGAGTTTGAAGTCCTAAGTAAGAAAGAGTTGCTACTGAGTTTATAATGACTTTTCTATTGGCTTTTACAATCGCGCTATTACAGGGATCAGGCTTCCTGCTCAGAACAGTGCTGTGCAAGAAAAACTTCAGACAGAAGAAAATGAGTTTAGAACAGGCTGGGCTACAATCGAAGAGAGCCGAAGGAATCAGAGGTGGTTTGAAAAGCAGTCTTTCCTTTGGTCTTAAGAATAAGGGAAAAAAGGTTTTTCCCTCGGTAAATCCTGTCACATGTAGAACAGACTACTTTTCAAAGCCTCGAGGGGACTTTTGGATTGTGTGCGGTTCCTGGCATGTACATTTACTAAAAAAATACACACACACACACACACACACACACACACACACACACACACACGCACATCTCCAGGTAGTAATATGCACTCTAACCTGTAATCAGAATCAGCCTCCCACTGAAAAGATGAAAAGATTTTCAGCCCATGATGAAGGCAAGATAATTAGGGAAGACCACTCCATTTAAAAGGTCAGAATTTAATTTGGTTCTGGGCCACTCTGTAGCAGCTGAGATTTAATTTTGAAAATAATACAAATTCATGGACTCCATTCATGGACATACAATCTCTCTTCTTCCCCATCCTTTTCTTCTTTTGTCAGCCTCCTAGAATATCACCTCTTTAATTCAGATAAAACCTTCTAGGTCTAGAGGGCCAAAGCTGCTGATCTCTAACAGGAAGAACGAAGCCAGCTGGATGGCTTCACTCATGAAAAGTTCCTTGTCTCAGTCTCTCTATGTTCACATTGTGATGTTTTCTCCCTGGGCACACCTGGCATCAACATTGTAATGGATGCCATCTCGCACACTGTAATGAAGGTTGTGTTTTTATCTTCTATTGGATTTCGGTAGACTTTTTAGGTATTTTCTGGGTCTTGTTTCTCTTTCGTCATGACTGTGAAATACGAGATGGCAAATGGGCTGTATTTCCCTGTGATTCTCAGTCTGATAGCTTCTATTTTGGGTACCGACTCCTAAAATGGTCTTCAGCCCAAAATAATAGCCCCTTATGAACTAAGGGAAACTGACTATAGAAAATATGATAGAAGTAGCTGTTTTAAAATCATTGAATTGGGTTATGCTTTGGAAAGTATATTTCATTCTTTCTTTATTATTAAAATTATTGAGGTGATATTGGTTAATAAGATCAAATTAAGGTTTCAGTTGTATGATTCAATAAGAAATTATATGTATGTTGCATTGTGTGTTCACCATCCAAAGTTAAATTTCTTTCCACCACCAAATATTTGATCCCCTCTCTTCCGTCCACCTCCTCCTTCCCCCTTCCCTCTGATAATCACTAATCCACCATCCACGCCCACGAGTTTCTGTTCATCTGTCATGTTTGTTTGTTGCTTTTAGTTTTATGGCCCACATATGAGTGAAATCACATGGTTCTCAACATTTTCTGTCTGGCTTATTTCACTTAGCCTGATAATCTCCAGATCCATCCATGTTGTCGCTAATGGCAGTATTTCATCCTTCCTTATGTCTGAGTCATATTCATTTTATGTATGTACCACATCTTCTTTATCCAGTCAGCTATAAAAGGGCACTTTGATTTTTTCCATGTCTCAGCCACTGTGAACAATGTTGCTGTGAACGTCAGGGTGCTTATATCTTTCTTGATAAATATTTTTTTAAGTTTTTTGGGTAGATAACCCAGAAGAGAGATTGCTGGGTCACGTGGTAATTCATGTGGTAGTTTCTGAGGAACCTCCATACTGGTTACTTTCAAATTGCATAGAATACTATCTTAAGATACAATGTTTTAGGAAAGCGTGAGCATGGCCCTACCCAACTGTAAGAGACAGCATCCAAGAAATACGAACGAACCCCTATACCCTCCCTGGTAAGGGAGTATTCTATGATCACCTGAACCTCAGCTTAAATGCACTCAAAATATAAGAAATCAATCTCATATTAATGTGCCTGAAGATAAAACAATGACCCAAAGAGTATAATTTTGATTTGCCTAAATTTAGATGATTAATATTACAGAACTGTATACCTATTGAAGGCTACCCAGCCCTGCCCTTTACCCACAGAGCCCAAAGTTGCCTTTCTTTAACTATTTTCCTGACCAAAAATGTGCTTTCATTTTGCCTAAAGAAGGATATTCTTCACCATCTTTAACATAAATGCTCATCATAAAGAACTATTTTTTAGAGCACTGACTATTCAAGACAAACTTACTTTTAAGTACTGTGGACACAGAAATATGGGATATGTCGTCTCCATCCAAAGGCATATGATCAAGGAGAGGAAAGAGGACAGACGCAGAGAGAGAGAAAACACAAAAAGATAACAGAGCGTGTGCTAAGTGTTCAGTGATGATGGATGATACAGCTAAACAATAAAACTAAAGTCTAAACTTCAGTAAGGAGGTAGGAGGAATAAAAATACAATTATATAGGATGAGGGTTTTCTTTTACCCATTAAGAATTACCCTTGACTGCCAGTAACAGAACTGAAATAAGAGCATTTTAAACACAGTAGGGGATAATTTTTCTCCCACATAAATAAGTGAAATATTGGGCTAGTATAGCAGTTCAACAATGTCATGTCTCAGGTTCTCTCTGTTTTGCCATTCTTAGTGTCAGCTTTCATATTTTTGGTTGTCTCACGGTCACAATATGGCTGCTCTGAATCCAGCCGCCATGCCAGTGTCTCTGACAGAAAGAATAAGGAAGAGGGGAGCGCAACTGGTCATCCTTGCTGAGGCAACTCCTCTTTAATAATTCCCTACAGACCTTCAACCCAACACTCAGTCTCTGATACCTTTAATTTTTCAGCCAGGTATTATGGCACCTCCTTCAGTGTTATGGTACTAATAAATAATAGAAAAAATAATATTGCATAGACAGTTAGCAAGCTCTGGTATACAGCTCAGTTTTTGCTAATATTTAAAAATCAAAACAACAAAGCTCCTCTAAACCAGATGTGAACAGACTATGGCCTGTGAGGTCAATTCAGCCCATTGACTTTTGGTAAATAAAGTTTTATTGGAACTCAGCCACCCCCATTCCTTTATGTATGTTCTATGGCTTCTTTTGTGCTAACATAGCAGAGCTGAGTAGTTGTGACAGAGACTGTGTGGCCTACAAAGCCAAAAATACTTGCCATCTGGCTTTTTACACAAAAACGTTGCCAGAATCATTGTAGATAAATAAGTCAATGGAATATTGGGCAAAAGTTTGAAACAGACTATGAAAGGGATATCCGGAGCCCAATACACAGATGAAAAGTGCTCCAACTCATTAGTCACCAGGGGAATGTTAATTAAAACCACAGTGCCCTATCACTCCTTGCCCATCAGAATGGCTATAATTAAAAGAGAGGACTGATAGTACCAAGTATTGTATTTATATGGGACAATGGAATTCTCATGCATTGCTTGTGGCAGTGTAGGCTGGTACCAATACTTTGGAAAGCTGTTGGGCAGAATCTACTGAAGCAGAGCATCAGTACTCCCTGTGATGGAACAATTCTGCTGCCAGCGATAGACCCAACAGAAATGCCTACCTGTGTCCACCAGAAGGAATACACTAGAAGGTTCATATCGGCACTATTCATTATTAACCCAGGCTGATAAAATGTCTCTCAGCAGTAGAAAAAGCAAACTGTCCTGTTTTATTCATACGATGGAATACTTCTCAGCAATGAAGATGAAATACCAGTACATGCTCTAACATGCAGTAGTGATGAAGGATGCCAGGCGAAAAATGCTGTCCACCGCAAGATTCTATCTAGAGTTCAGAAACTGGCAAACAGA
Source organism: Macroglossus sobrinus (assembly GCA_004027375.1). NCBI lineage: Eukaryota > Metazoa > Chordata > Mammalia > Chiroptera > Pteropodidae > Macroglossus > Macroglossus sobrinus. The sequence continues at coordinate 4,266 of PVKZ01007304.1, read as the reverse complement.
TCTATGGTGTTGATGCTCAGGATAGAGGTTACTTTTAGGGGGTAAAGATTGGGAGGGCACTTTTCTGCTTCTGGGTTGTCATTATACAGGAGTGTTCACTTTGACAAATGCACCAAATTCTGCACTGTTAGGGTTGTCTTTTATTTCAATTAGCACCCCCTCACACACATCCGAAAGAAAAAGAATACAAATCTCTTTAATGATAGAAAGCTAGCAGTGCCACTCTCAGCGAGCTTTCTATTCAAGTGTTCCCTGTGCTGATGTGTTCCTTTTAAGACAACCACACGAGGCGACACGACAGGCCCGGCCCTTTGTTGGAGACTGTGCTTACATTCTAGTCTCAGTAATAAATGAAACACATTTTCAGTTTCCAGCCCTGTGGACTAGACTACATCCACCATTTAGGTGGTCTCAGCTCCCATTCGCCCCTGGCGAGGATCAGAAGGTTGTATATGAGCTGCCCGTGGATTAATCCACGGAGCAGACACCCTGACCCCAGGCTTTCTGGCCAAAGGAGAAAGCAAAGACTGCAACATCAGCTGCATGTGCAATTGATGCATCCAGAGAAGGCAACTTGGGGGAGGAGGGTATTTTTTCTTTTCATTTCTGTTTAGTCTTCTCTTGGCGAAATTGTAAAGAGGTGCTGGAGACCGAGGGAGCTGTTTGTGTGCTAAGTGTTGTCTGCCTCAATTGCACTCTTGAATTCTGGCTCGCTGCCCAGTCTTATGTGGGAGGCTGGTTAGGACGTGTGTACTTCTCCGAAGCATCAATTTTAGATTTTAAAAAGGATGAAAGTATTATTCCTGCAAAGCCAGGAATCGAGGCCGATTTTAAAGGAGGAGATTAGAAGAAGTAGCTAGTCCTTTTAAAGGAATCCCCCCAATTTTTGGTTAATGTATTGAGTTAAACTTGTTCCCTCCCATGAGGCAAGTGAGGAGTTATAAAAGAAAGAAAAATATTAAATGCTAAAAGTGAATAAAAGGAACATCATAATCCAAGTATTAGAGTAATTGATGGTCATGCTTTAAAAAGGCACTGCTAAACACTAAATTTAAATAATTGAATAATTATAAATACATATAGATAATCCATCCAAAAGTTCTAGTACATACATAAGACGTACTTCTTTTTGTATTTCATCATTCTCCAACATCTTTAAAAATATAACATCTTTTCCTATATCTTTCTGAGACTTGAGACTATATGTGTGTGCATATCTATCTATCTATCTATCTATATATATATATAGATAGATAGAGCCACATATATGTGTGTGTGCATATATATATATATATTTGACTACGTATGTATAGACATTCATGAGGTTTTAAAAATTACCATCCTCCAAAGGAAAGTGAAAAACAGCTGGCCAGTGGTGAGAAAGAACTGTAGCCACCTGCTTATAAGAATGAATCTCAGAAGATTTAGATGACCTCGACGCAGCTTTTCAAGTCTGCTGTAGCACCTCAAAGTACACATTTTTTGGGAAAAAAAATCCCAGCCTCAGTTTAGGAGAAACCGTAGAACATTACATGACTTGCATTTTTGTGAAGATTAAGATCTGTCAGTGGAAGGTGGAGTGACACCCATCCAGCTGCTTCAGCCCCAGTGTTGGGGTTACTACCGCTTCCCAGGGAGCCCCTCGTTAGGGAGGTGACTTCCCTGTCGCTTCCTTTTTCTCCTCAGCAGGAAGAGAGCAAAGTGGGGCCACAGGGGGCATTGGAACACAGGTGCCGTTGACAAACTCTTGTGGTCATGAGTTCAATGGGCTTCTTGCTTTGGAGGCCAAAGCATTGGGAGAGCCTCGTCTTAGGAGAAGCAAGGAAGCAAGTCACTCTGTGCCTTGGTGGCCTCTCAGTGTCAAGCCATCAAGGAGTTAGGTCTCAGTGTCTGATACCAAAGTCAAACACGGGTGAATATGCAAAGATGGGACCCACAGTTGTCAAAGCTTGGCCTTTTCATGGGATTTTGAATGGATTCTGCTTGTTTCATGAGACACCAACGTAGAGAACCCTGTCTCCTAAAACCCACGCAGACTGACGTGCCCTTGAGGTGCTCCCCTGCTCTCCAAGCCACGTTCACCTCTTGGTCATGCTGAATGCACTCATGGGAGCCCCTCGAATATACTTATTCTATAACCTAAAATGTCAACCCTAAGATTGGACAGTGTCCTCATGATTTCCTGTGGCCTTCCCTTTTATGGAGAAGTGCTTTGTTCTTTCCTATGAGCCAGAATGATGACTTAAAAGGTTTCGCTTTTCAAAACCACATCATAGTGTCCTGATGATAATTGCGAGCCACCTGCACCTTCCAACATCTGGGCATGGGAATCGAGACTGGGCCCAGGGAAGCGATTCTGTTGGATAAATCAGCAGGTTACTCCAAGAAGCAGTCATATTGTAGTTGATTCCAGGTCAAATTCTTTAAGTACCAAATGCTGATTGTTCTCATCTCCTGGAGCCATATTTAACAGCAGCGCTCAGCAGAGACTTCGCCAGTGGTCACTGTGTAGTAGGCATGGGACCAGGCTCTGGGGGTACAAAGAGGACTATGAGAGCCCCTGTGTTTGAGGACGACAGTGTATCAGTAGGAAACAGACAAGATGAGCGCCCTAACAGAGGTGTGGCCAGAGGCTGAGCCAGCCTTCTGGTGGAAGGTGCTTGGGTGGAGTTCTACAGATAAAGCAGAAATGGAAGGGGTGGGGAGGGAGGTAATAGATGTGATGCGGGAGAAGGCTGTTGCAGGAGGGAGGGGTTTGCCTCTTGACAACAAAGGACTCAGTGTGTGACCTAGAATTTCAAAGGGCGTCTCCCCTGGCACGCAGCCAAGAAGGTGGATGACCGCATCATGGAACATTGGGAATATGAGGAGGATGCTACATGCTTCGTGCTAGTTGTAGGAAATGAGCTGGAATTCTGAATACCTTCCAGAATCTTGACTCGTCTGAAAATGTTATGTACAGATATATTTGTCCGTGCACTATGGCATGACCTAGGAGTCACAGCCTATTGAAAAGTTTATGCCACAAAAATAAGTAACAGTTCGAGTTCATTTCCTCTGAGTGGGCTAAGGGTTTGAAGACAAGACAAAACTGTCAGACTCCAAGGACCAACTGCAGACACGGATGCTTTAGAATCCTCTGCTTTCCTGGCCTCAGAGCACGTGGTGTGGTGTGATGTGTAATTAATTGGATCTGGTGCCGATAGGTGCAAACCCAGTTCAAGTTTGGAGGGAGGGGATACCAAGGGACAGCATGTGTCTGAAAAGTAGGATTAAATTTGCCAGGTGAGGGCATGGAGAAGGCTTTCCATGTGATGAGACTTAGAAAACATGAATGAATGAGAGGGAAATCCTTGGAACAAATGATTCAAGAATAGTAAATACAAACGCAACAAGGGAGTGTTTGTTTTGGGTTATGATTTATATTGTTCCAGGAGGTGGAGGTGCCTTTTCCAGACCCAATGAGTCCCACATGCATTGACCTGACACTTCTAGAAATAACATACATGTGCCTCTAACAGCACAGATGTGTGAGGCAGCCGAGTCCACGTGGGATTCTGGTTTATCTGTGTCAAGTTGTCTGTCCGCTTCAAGGCTCTACACGAAACCAAATAATTGAGATGTTAGTAGAAAAAAATCTATAGAAGATTTTATTTTTCTTTGGATAGGTAAAATTCCAAGAGGGCAATGCTGAAAACCAAAAGTAGGAAAAAATCAAACAAAATTCAGGGCTACTTGTACTCTTGACAAATTTCGAAGCTACATGATGGGAGCGTAAGAGCTCATTCTCTACTTTTGTGCAATTCTGGAAATTTTTTTATAATAAAGTTTAAAAAATAAAGTGCTATTTTCGTTTTTGAAATCAGGGGTCAGCAAACATTTTCCGTTAGGCTAGAGAAAGCGGCTGGAGAGAAATATGTGCCTGGATGGGTGAGGCTGCAAGCCAAGAAGACTTTATTTATGAATACTGAGATGATAATTTCATATAATTTGTACATGTCACCAACTGTTATCCTTCTTTTGATTTTCCTTTCAACCTTTTAGAAATGTAGAAACCATCCTTACTGACTCTCGTGCCAGATCTGAGACAAATTGTTTACCCTCATTTGCTCCTTTAGAACAAGCCAAATAAAAACATATCAAAAACATATCAAAATGCAATTTCAGGTTCTTGTAAATTAATTAAGTGGTGATTTTTTTTAACCTTTAATATTTTCCTAGCTTTTTCTGCGATGCTTTATGCCCCTGATGGAATGCTTCGTGCCC